>JAKSZP010017262.1:0-149420 GCA_022478985.1 Massospora cicadina
CTAATTTGTCAGCAGGAAGCTGTCCATTGGGAGTGATGCCTGATGGATTTGGGAGGAGAAATTTTTCCGATTGTCATTTTAATCAAATTGCAACCATCAGGCATTCTGGCTGATAAATCAGTCTTCATACCTTTTTGACCATTTAAAATCTGAGCATTGGGTGGATTTCCACTCAAATTAGTTACAATTGATTTTATTTTGGCAATCTCAGTGCAGATTTCACTGATTCCTCATTAAAGTTCTGCTGAGGTTAGTGTGGGTACTGGAAACAGGATCCAAAATGGGAGAGCTGTTACCCAGCGCTCATCTACTATGTGAGCAAGATCGCCCTGAGTAACGAGGGGTACAGCCATCCTCTTTGGTGCCTTCTTACTCAGAAATGGGAAAATGGCCCAGTCACCACCCAGAGGACGTTCCCCAAGACTTGCAAGTAGGCCACACGTAGGCGATGGGGTTATTGCAATTCAATTGCATTGGTCAAGAAGTGAGATTAGCTAGTAAAATTTGAGACAGTCCCATCATAGGCAGGATCAAGGATACCATGGCAGGGTAAAGCCTCCAAATGAGAGGGATTTTGATTACTGAAGATCTCTAATACATGATCAGTGAATACAAATACTTATACTCTCATATTAATGATGCTTGAGCTTTTTGAGGGAATGGTAATCAGAGAGTTATAATTTAAAGGCATGCCCTTAGAGGCACAAGCTGACGGAGGTTGAAGTATAGCTCTTGGTCCCAAGATTTGGTAATCTAGACGAGAGATAGAAGTGGTGTTTTTAGCAAGCAAAACGTCGTTTAAGTTTGCTTTTGCTATTGGGAACATATTGTAGAAATAAAGATACCATGTACCCAATTAAAGAAAGGTAATTGTCCTTAAGGCTGATTATCGTATAAAAATCTATGAGAAACTTGGTTCCCAAGAGTAAGTCATAGCAGTTGTTATCCAACACTACTGCAGGGGCCAACACAACCAACTTTCCAAAGCGCATTGGAAGAGAGGAGTAAGCTCCTATAGACTTAGTGTAGTAAGAACCAGCAGTTCCATAGTTTTTAGAATGGTTTAAGTCTGGCGCCAATATGATTTTTCTCATAATCCTGGATGAGATTCATTGATGGGCGATCCCATATCAATAATAGCCAAAACTTTTACCTTATGCACGATGACTTCCACCTGAGTCACATCATTGCCAAAGTTTAGGATTTAAAACTCCGAGGGATTAAATGTTTGAATTGACTTAGAAGAAGAATAAACAGAAGCCTAAGTAGAAATGGTATCTTTGTTGGCTAATTCATTAGGGACATCAAGCTCACCAGGAGCGGATATCACATAACAATTGGTAGAAGAGTTAAAAGATTTCGATGAAGGCACAGGAGGTAGGTCAGCACAGGGAGCCTCATTCCCTATGCTGACTCCTCTTTTTTGACTCTTCCGCTTGCTTTTTCCGACATTGAGATACCACATGACCCATGAGACCACATAAGCGCACAGCTCCTTTTTTGTTTAGATTTGGGTTTAGGTGGCATCACATGGATATAAGAATGGGGGTTATTTGCGGAGGTTGGGTGTACCACACCATTAGGAATCTCCAAGAGCACTTCTATGATGTCAATAATGGAACGGAAATTTCGCATAAGTGATTTCAAATGTAGTAGTAACTGAGTGCGAGAAGTGAACGCACTCATTACAGCTGATATGGTATCATCTATGGTAATCTGGTCGCAAGTGGCAAGAGTCTAGGCCTCGTGAAAGAATTTTTTAGCAAAATCTTGGATAGACTCTCCTCGTTTGATTTGAATACTCATAAAGGCTTGTTTTTGGTTTGAAAGTATTTGATCACTCCCAAATTCCTTAATAAGGCGGTCTTCACTTGAGCCCAAGTAGTACAGACCTTGAGATGAGGTACCATGATTCCTTGAGCGAACCAGCTTAGGCAAGAGGTAGTATGTCTGACCTTCTGTTGATCGGTTTTTCATCCATTGCACGCTCATAGACAAAGAGGAACAAATGGATGCTACCCTCACCCAGCTCAAAATTATCTTTAAAAGTAGGTTTGAAGGTAGTGGATTCATTGCTCAAAACATGTACACCCAATACCAAGACTGGATCAGCTTCAGAGGGTTCTGATTCTGGGATATGAGCTTGAGTGTGAATTCGGTTAACTTGTTGCTTTAAATGATTGAGGTCCTCCTGTAAATTATGAACCCATTGAGCAAGGTGATCATTTGCTGGTTGTTGATTAGAAAATGCAGTGATCATCTCGACCTGCTTGTTCTCAAGTAGTCCACATCTAGAAGATAACCATTCAATAGAAGCGTTTAGCCTTGCAAAATGGGTCTCTTTAATAGTTTGGTTAGCATTGCATAGTAGATGAGCATTAACCATGCCATCCAGTAAGTTGGTTAATTAGTAATCAGGGTCAATTGGGAGGCCTTTAAGAGATAAGAAACATCCTTGAGCTATGGCTCAGATTTGGTTTTCTAACGCTTGTACTTTTGATACTAGTAGCATTGAAAGTTCAGAATCAGGCATTGGAAGCGAGGAGCCAGGGGGACCAGGAGGTCCTGGGGTTCCTTGCGACCCATCTCGACCTGCTGGTCCTGGTGGGCCTTGTTGACCCACTGGACCAGGAGGACAACATTCACCAGGAGGTCCCAGGGTTACCGAAGGAGGACTAGGTGGTCCCAGCGGTCCAGGAGGACCAACAGGGCCGGGTCCACCTTCTCTGATAGTACCCACCATTCAAACAAGATGTTGAACTAGCCTGTCAAGCTCACCAATGCGCTCCTCATGTTTAACTCGTAATGGTTCCAGGTGTCTTGTAATCTCATCCTCAAGGAAGGTGATACAGTGGTGAATAGGGTTAGTGAAATCACTAAACTGCTGAGATACTTCTTGGCTGATGTATCCTACAACTCCATTATCAATTCTCATTAACTGGTTGTGTATATTGTTGACTACTCTTCTATTATCAAAAATGGCTTCCCAATTATCCCATCCAAATTTAGAAGCCTTTTTATAAAATGAGGATAACTGAGAGTGAAATTGTTGCGCCAGAGTCAACTGACGCTGGATTTTAAGATGATGCAACCCCAAAATCTGGAGTACATGGTGAATAGTGGGATGTACATAATGCCGGAGGTACTGCTCAGTTCTAGCCAAACCAACTTCATTAGGCTGTAACACCGCTCGTTTGTATAAGTTCATTATGTTTTCAGCGACTTTTACATGCCTGGTCACGATTAGGGCGAGCACAAGGCTTAATAGCCCCCCTTATCAAGCCTTTGACTGTTTCTCAACATTCGTGGCTTGAATCTGATAATTATTTTGGTCAGAGCCCTTGATGGCCAAGTCCATAGAAGCTTAAAATTGCAGATTAATTGTATTGGGGGAAGGCATTTCTTTCCTGTTGTAGTGTACCCATTGGGTGATACTCATTAATTCCTCAGAAGTGGGGCTTTCTTCGATTGACATATTCATGGTTGTGAAAGTATGTTTTCACCAGGTAGCCTCAGAAGCAGACCTGGCAGGGAACACCAGTATTGGAATTTCATTAGAAATTACGATAAGCAGGCACTATGAAGGCTACGAAATTTACTAGTTCTGTAGCTCTAGTGAAGATCAACACAAATGCAATGAAGTTATTAGTTCCATTGCTATAGTTGATTTCAATCAGAAATACAGAATCCTGTATGAAAAGAGATCAAAATTATGCTAATCAAGACAAAAATCGTGGTACTTTATTAGTTAGAAATGAAGGATATTTATAGGGGTAGATTTAGTAGGTATGCGTGAGGATTTTGAGATGCACCTAAGGGAAGATCTTTCCTATTAGATGACCAATATTGCTGATTATTAATGCCATACTTATGATGGCCAGATTTGATAATATTCTTATTTTGATGAAATCTATTTTCTTATATGATTTTCTGCCTCATCAGATAGCTTAGCATCATCCTTCAGAGAAGGTTGATAACACCGGAGGGTTGATTGTCAGTCTATCCTAGAATTGGATATCTCCAACATTTATTTTACAATCTCATTAGACCAAGATATCGAATATCAATCTTGAGTAACTTCAGTCATCGTAGATGAATCCCCAACAGAAGGTCAGATTAGCGATACATCCATGGCATTAAAACGCATCAGCTATTTAGAAAATCATGACGGAACTTTGCGTTTAGTTTAAAATGAGGCTTTTAGACCTGTTCAATTTATAATGTTATAAATTGGGGTAAAATTTAGCTAGATTAAATCACTAGAGTACAGGCTTATTCAAGATACATTATGATGAGTGATGGGAAGTTAACTTTATTGGTTTATTTGGGCGCACTGCCTTACCTTGTGTAGGATAATTTTCCCCAATTGTTTATTTATAATTTTGACGTACAACCTTCTTTGTTGGTCAACCTTTTAACAAAAACCACTGTTAGCTAACATTTTATTAAATAGTCCCTTAGTCTGACATGTGCGCAGACCTCCTCAAAGAGGTCTCAAATAATTTTAGGGCATTCCATTTTATCTAGATTATATACCAATTCTCCTTCCCCTCTGGGTAAGCCTGGTGTAAGGATAGTGTCTATAACTCTCTCGTTACCAGCGTGGTAGTTCATGGTGCACAAGGCCAATGACAGAGAACTACCTGTTAGTACAAAAGTTATTAGAGCCCAGCAGAGGGTGCTGGAGCAATAACAACTTAGGCATATAAGTGTGATTATTATAATAAATAACCCATTAAAAGCGACGCGGTGCACAATGAGGAAGGGGGTAAGCGACCCAGGTTGGAGGGAACCTGGGCGAACCAATGGTGCACTAGGGGATATCTTGATCATATTGGGAATGGTAAAGTTAATGGAGCGCAAGACCTCCTCAAAAAGGTTCTCACACAGGAGCGTTCAAAATATCATAGAAAAAAAAACGTAAAACGGGGAAATGTTTATTTGGGAAGTTGACCAACAAGGAATGTTGGTCGGGGAAAACATATTTAAACTTTGACAGGGGAATAAGTGGTTTGCAGAAGTGGACCCAAGCACTAACCCACCAATAGGCACACGTTACCATCCAGATTGGTAGAATATGCTGAAACTGACTTCACTCAAGTAATTGATTAAAGTTGGATTTGACCTGAACATGTGATTTTGTAAATGGAATGGGTTTTGAAGCCCCATTCCTCGACTAACCAAAGTGAACCATCCGCATTTATTACATAAACCGTTTGTTTTAACGCCTGGGCCAACATAAGGGCTGAGAGTTTGGCACCTCACTAGTACCAACCTGGGCATATTTTGCTTGTACCCAGCGTTAGTCCAGTGTGTGCCTGAGGTCAGGGAGGGCCTAAAGCTTCACCTTCTGGGCCTCCTGGCGCCCAGCCTTATCCTTGGGGTTGGTCCCCACTATGATGTCATCTACACATGACATTACCCTCTCCTTCCAACGGGGCTCAACCCCCCCCCTCCAGGGGCTTGCGCAAGGGAAAAGTTCTTGTGGGCAGGGGCCAACTTCATGGCGGCAACAGTCGGTATGGGTTGAGATCTGGCAGCCTGGGGGAAACAATTGTGGAGGGCTTCAATCAGATCCGGGGCATGCACACAGTTGCGCGCTGGGACCCAATTGTTTTCTGCAGCGTCAAATCCCTTCCAGGATACCAGTTACTCCAGTATTCTTTTTACGTGGTGGGAGGCAACTATTTCTCCCACCTCCCACTCTGGCGCCCCATCCACGAGATAGGCCTCAGGAGTCTCTGGTGGGGGCCCTCAAACAACTTCAGTTTGCTCTCATGAAACACTGAGAAGATCTGAAATGAAGGGGGAAGATCTAGCTGGTATGATGCATGCCCCACCTTTCTAACAACGCGGTAGGGGCCAATCCTCTTTGGTCCCAGCTTCTTGCATGGCTGCTTAATAGGGATGTTGCGAGCATCAAGCATCACGAGATCCCCTTCCTTGTATGCAGGACCCACTTGGCGCTTCCCATCATCGTTCTCCTTATACACTTGCATTGCCACCTCCAAGCTTGTGGAAACCCCCTGGTGGACCTTCTTAATTGTCTTGGCAAAGTCCACCACCGCTTCAACCTTAGAACCACGGCTGGCTTCATGTTAAAGGCTGGATTAAAGCCATGGCTGGCGAAAAAAAGGGGAACAACCAATCGAGGAATGCAACGAGTTGTAACTAAATTGGGCCATAGGGAGGTGAGAAGCCCAATATGAATGATCCGCGGCGGTGTAACACTGCAGGAACGGTTACAAGCACTGGTTCACTCGTTCAGTCTGCTCATCTGATTGAGGGTGATGGCAGTAGAATGGCAGGAACGAATCTGAAGAGTCTTACGCAACTCTTCCCAAAAGATGGAGGTAAATTGGGGTCCCCAGTCACTGATAATCTTTTGGACAACCCCATGGAGCGCAAACACATGCATGACGAAGAGCCTAGCCATCTCCGCCGCGGTTATTGTAGTTCTGCAAGTAATGAAGTGGGGTGAACTTTATAAGCCGGTCCACCACCACCATGATGGCATCACAACCATCAGAGACAGGTAGTTTCACAATTAAGTCAACTGAAAGGGAAGTCCAGGGCCCATCAGCCTTTTGGAATGGTACCAACAACCCCGCTAAAGGTTGACGATTAGGCTTCATCTGGTTGCATACCAGGCACTCCTTACAATAACGCCCAACCTGAGCAGACAAGCCCTTCCAATTGTAGGTGTGATGTGTCAACTCCAAGGTCCTTGCTTACCCCGGATGACCAATAGTGATTCCATTATGATGGTTCCGTATGATTTCCAGGCGAAGTGGTCCAGCAAGTACCCAAAGCGCCCCTGAAACCACACCATCTCATCCTTTATGTGATAACCCCTGGATAGATCCTCTTGATTTAACGCGCTCTTTGCAAGTACCATAGTATATTCACCTGACAGTGGCTGAGAAAAGACAACCTTTCTGAACATACCATATTCCTCCGCGTTTTCCAGAGGTGCAAGCGCTGGCCCGTTGGCCAGGGGAGAGGGAAGTTGCAACAGATTTTGTTTGGAGGAATCATCACCTGTGTGTTGTGAACTTCTACCTCCTTGGGATTGGGTGCTAAAGCAGGGTTGCGGCTTAAACATCCACCAAACCATTATCCTTACCTTAGTGAACTCATACGTGAATGCAAATTGGACAAAGGTCTCATGCCAACGGGTCTGCTGTGGGGTGAGGATATGCTGAGCGCGGTAGTACAGTAAGGCATGGTGGTCTGTACATATTAGAAAGGTTGGGATGAGCCATGCAAGTGATTACGTCAATAAGTCAGCGCCTCCACCACTGCTAGTAACTCCTTGTCATAAACGGCGTAATTCAAATCTGGCAAAGACATTTTCCTAGATAATATTCCATCAGATGTTTTATCTAAACTTCGCCTACTTGTAACAAGGCTGCCGCTATGGCGAAGTTGAAGGCATTAGTAGACACAATGAACTCCTTTGACGGGTCAACATGGCAAAGAACAGACGTGGACAACAGGGTTCACTTCACTGCTTGGAAAGCATCCTCCAAAATGGGGGACCACTGAAGCACCTTGGCACCGCTAGCCTTGTATAAGGGAGCCGCCACCTCAGACAGATTAGCTGTGAACTTCTTGAGGAACTTACACGTCCCCAAAAAGCTCCTTAATTCCTTGACTGAGGTGGGGGTGGGCCACTCACAAATAGCCTTCTCCTTGTTTATAGTTATCATGTGTCCTTAGTCAAACACAACGTTGCCCAGAAACGTGACCTAGGACTTGAAAAATTCACACTTTGAAATTTTCAGCGTAAGGCTGGCTGCCTTAAACTCTCCACCACTTGCCGAAGGTGTACTGCATGGGACTCCTGATCAGGGAAAAACACCAAGATATCATCCATATAGGCAACCGCGCATACCCCCAACATTTCCCCCAACGCTGCATCAATGCGGCGTTGAAAGATAGCAGGGGCATTTTTAAGCCCAAAGGGCATGACCCGAAACTGGAAGATCCCTTTTCTGGTACAGAATAAAGTTAACCACACTTGTCCCTTTTTAATCCGGATCTGATTGAACGCATTGAGGCAATCCAGCTTGGAGAAGACCTTCGCCTTCTCCACATAGCGTGCAATCTGTGAATCCAAAGGGATGGGATGGAGGTCTGGTACAGTAATGTTATTGAGGTTCCCATAGTCTACGCAGGGGCGTAGAGTACCGTCCACCTTCTCAACAAAGAGAAGTGGGGAGCAAACAGGGGAGGTACGCTGAAAAATGGCACCTTTGGCTGACTGATCCTTCACCCACGTATCCAACGCCTCTTCCTCCCGCACAGTCAATGGGTAAATGGCAGAAGCTATACACACCAGATCTACAGTGAGCTTGAGATCACAATCAAATTCATGTTCTCAGGAAGGGTGTTAGCGGATGCTGCATCAAAAGAAGATTCCAACCCCTCCAAACAGGACGGTAGTAGAACCTCCACAGAGGGCTTCAGCAAAATGGAAAGCTTATAAGTGGGAATATTGGGCCAATGAGGTAATTTGCCCTGGGGTGTTATTCTTTGACAAAGGAATAATTAACATGTGACCATTGGCCAAAGACAAGAATAGAGTGTATTCTTTCGAATTAGTCCTGACGTCAAACTTTCTCCACCATTCTACACCCAAAATAATGGGGAACAAGAGGTTTCTGATAGCTTGAAAATAGTCAGACAGACGATAGGCGCCCACCTGGTAGTCCACTAACCCCATGACGTTCAGTGTAGGGATACCTTGAGAAGCCCCACCTCTAACCATACCACCTGGTGAGTAACTCACCTCAAGGTAGTCAGAAAGTTCGTGGTCAATAAAATTGTTAGAGGCACCGGTACCACTAAAATGGTTGTGGTGAACTTCCCCAAAGGGGATGTGAGGGTAGCAGTCAATAAGAAGTATCCAGAATGGTATTTATTCAAAGCAGAAAATGCCACTACCTCCCCTAAAAATTCTTCCTCTGGCAGAGCAAGCCTTTAGGGTATGTATTGGAATCATATAAGGGGTAGGAATAGTGGGCCACTCTTACTACTGAGGCCACATATCCCACCACACCTTCTGCAGGTGCAAGTACATTATTATATTTAAAACAAAGTTCCTTTTTCACTTCCTGAGTGCCCCAGATCATGGTAGGGGTCAAACTTGGGTTCTCAGGGGTAATCTGTTATACAGGAATAGGGTCCTCATTCAGGCCATATGAGCTAATAAATGGTTCACAGGTAAAGACAAGGTTTTCGTTATAAAACGCGTTTTTATATGTGAATGACCATATCCCACAAACAGCAATGGATTGCCTGACGTTATCCATGGCCAACACCCTTAAGCCCATCTGCGCTGATTCCGCCAGCATTGGCTAAACACGCGGGCAAAGGAAAACTCGTTTATTTAATTTGAAATTTTTTATATTAGCGGAAAATTGGGGAATCACAACTTTCAGACCTTGAGCGTCTGTATCCACCAGGTACAAGCACAAAGGGTGGATACTTTCCAGCTGGAGGAAACCATAATAACGCCGAGCTGCTCCAACCTTTGGGAAAAAGAGGAAACAGCGGTGCGGCTAATGACAGCCAAAGCCCATAGCTGACGCCCACCATTTCCACTTTGGAAAAGCTTCACATGGAAAAAGTTCATGCACATAAATTCAAGAGGGTGGCTGACTGATGTAAGGAGAGTGTTTATAACTCTCCTGTTCCCAGCGTGGTAGTTCATGGTGCTTAAGGCCAATGACAGGGAACTACCTGTTAGTACAAAAGTTACTAGAGCCCAGCAGAGGGTGCTGGAGCAATAACAACTTAGGCATATAGTGTGATTATTATAATAAATAACCCATTAAAAGCGACGCGGTGCACAATGAGGAAGGGGGTAAGCGACCCAGGTTGGAGGGAACCTGGGCGAACCAATGGTGCACTAGGGGATATCTTGATCATATTGGGAATGGTAAGGTTAATGGAGCGCGAGACCTCCTCAAAAAGGTTCTCGCACAGGAGCGTTTGAAATATCATAAAAATAAAACGTAAAACGGGGAAATGTATATTTGGGAAGTTGACCAACAAGAAGTGTTGGTCGGGGAAAACATATTTAAACTTTGACAGGGGAATAAATGGTTTGCAGAAGTGGACCCAAGCACCGACCCACCAATAGGCACACGTTACCATCCAGATTAGTAGAATATGCTGAAACTGTCTTCACTCAAGTAATTGATTAAAGTTGGATTTGACCTGAACATGTAATTTTGTAAATGGAAAAGGTTTTAAAACCCCGTTCCTTGACTAATTGAACTGAAATGTCTGCATGTATTATGTAAACCGTTCATTTTAATGCCTGGGCTGATGTAAGGGGCTGGGCGTTTGGCACCTCACTAGTATAAACTCTGGGCATATTTTTCTTGTACCCAGCGTTAGTCCAGTGTGTGCCTGAGGTTAGGGAGGGCCTGAAGCTTCAACTTTTGGCCTTCTGGCACCCAGCCTTATCCTTGGGGTTGGTCCCCACTATGATGTCATCTACACATGACACCTGGACCTCTACAGATAAAAGCCCCAAAAAACCTAAATTTAGATCTTCACTTGGTAATAGACTACTTTCTGGTTTCCAACCAAGTCCTCATCTTTCAGGGTTATATTGTTGTTTATATAATGCCCTACATCCTCACCTTGGGTTCTTTTAGTAATGCACCCTTGCGGAACCCTCTTACCTGTGTCATTATCAGGTTGTTCCCTGGTGGTGAGGTGGGGCATACCCCACCACCTCTCCAGGAAAGAGAGAGTAACAGACACTCTCTTGACAGGTGGCGACATCCATTTGGTTCTATGCTTCAATCTGCAAACTCCATCTCGCGGTGGAAATCCCTAAACCAGTATTAATGGCCCTTGTTCAATAATCTCTTCTGGATATGAGATGACGATATTTCTTCTGTTTGTTGCTTCATTACCCAATTTATTAATGTGCTGATTTAATTGGGATTTGTATATTAACCCTGCTCTAATGCGCCTTGTTTCAGGGTATCTTTTGACTCTTAATATTGAATGGTTGCCTTTTTTGGTATAGTTTAATGGGAGGAATATTACTTCTTTTATAGTAAATTGATTCAAATAGCGAAATGGTCATTAATCGTCATTGTCCATTTCTGATGTAATTACTCCATCATCTGAACATAATTTTTACACCCTTGTAGATATAATTGGTGTTGCTTTGCACAGTCATTGGTGTCACAATCATAATCTTCTATACTAAACTCTGTGGTCAGCAAGTATCAAATTATTTTGGGTGACATCATCCCAACTGACTAAAAAATTCCTTGGACTGGCATTGTTTATAAAAGGGGGTTGAATTTGCTTGTTTGAATTTTGACATTGTATTCCTAAATCTTGAGGTGTAGGTATACTGGTTTCTTCCCTCCAAAGGAGATGAATTACTTCCAAAGTATACTTGTGGTAGAATTCATGACATAAGGGATGGACAATGAACACTTTGTGAATTGATCTATTACCATTATGATGGCATCAAACTCTTTTGGTGTGGATAACTCACAATGAAGTACATTAAAAGTGAGTTCCAGGACCCATTAATTGTTGAAAGTAGTAGAGAGGACCATTTAGTTTTTTCTGTCAGATTTTGAACGGTTACAGTTTAATAATATATTCTGAACATGCAGTAACATCCTTCATGAGTCTATTTTGAATATACCTGCGTTTATTTTGGTTTTCACACTTTATTTCAACAAAGGTTCCTCATGGTGGCAGACTATAATTTTATCATATAGCTTGGTAACACAGGCCCAAGGGGACCCAGACTCAATTCCAGATGTATTGCCATATCCTTCTGGGAATACTATGCAGAAGTGGGTTTTTAGCGGCAATATTGATCAAGAGGTCGAGACCTTTAGGTCTGAAGACTGTGACGCCAACAACTCATCAAGATAGTAATTCTCGTCTTTATACGGGCTTAGGTTGCTTTGCTCAAAACAACTTGACCAGCAGGCTCAGAGGAGATGACAGGGACATTAGGAGAGTTTGGTAGCTAAGGCTTTAATCATAAAACTTAAAGTTGAGGAGTTACTGTGCCAATATCTTGTGGGGCAATGGAACTATCTTCTCAAGGGGAATCACATTGACCAACTCAGAGTCGTTACTATACTCTTGATCCATAAGGGGGTTAAATCATATAATGTCTAGAAGAATGTGAGTGGAACCCTTGATAAACTCATAATTGAATTTAAAGCTTAGCAAATTGTGGTGAGTCTTGGTCTGCCTGTATCCCAGATTTTTGGGGCTTTCAATAGTAAGTGTGTGATTTGTGGTCAGCGTGCACAACTACAATGAGCTTGGTTCCCTGTAAAAGATAACGCTAGTCTTTTAAGAATAGAATTAGGCAGCCAACTCTTAATTATAGATGGTATATACATGCTATATAACACTAAACTTCCATGAAAAAAGCCACTGGGTGCTCCTGCACATCATGCTCTTGTAACAAACCAAACTACCACTGTGCCATATGCATCACAAGTTTCAAGGAAAAGCTGCTAAAAGAAAAACTAGTCTTAAAGCTTTTATCTAACTAGGGGAAGCCGACCAGGGGATGAACAATTTTGAAACTAATACTCCAAAACTAAACTTACTAAAAATTAAAGCCTGAATTGACTGCCCTTTTTGGGCATTGAGACACAAAAAGAAAAATAAAAAATACCTTACCAGGTGGCACATCAGCAAGCCGCTTATCCCATCATGGTGGAGGGGAGGGGGATCGGGCAGGTCATCATCAGGCTCCACATTGTAGAGGCGGATTAATACTGAGAGAAGGAAAGTTGGGGCATCCACAGGATGAGGGTCGAGGTGAAGTATATGGTTGTTGAGATTGACAATTTGGGCATGGATTAAATCCTCTATGAGTTCAGCAACGTGGTGTTCATATCAAAAGAGTGTATGTAACTCTCTCATTACCAGTAATGTGGTGTGGGATGCAAACCCACACTGCCAGGGAACTAGCCATTAAGAGAATTGGAAACAAGGCACCACAAATGGTGCCAGTACAAAAAGGGATCCAATGCAAGGGTGTAAAGCGCGGTATACAATATTAAGTAAGCAAGAAACAACAAAACTTGTGTGGACCCCAAAGGGGAGTCCATAATCAAATTTAAATTGGTGGTAAAAGGCTTGGGTGCCTTGATCTGGAGTGGACCTGAGCAGCCCAAGGGAGCACCTGAAACTTTTGCTATTTGTGATAGTATATAGTGGCCAACGTAGTTGAAGACTTCCTCAAAGAGGTCCACACCAAGGTTCGCCCAAGGAACCATAAATAAAACGTAAAAAAAACTGGAAAATTTCTTTGTGAAAAGTTGACCAACAAGGAATGTTGGTCACAAAAACCATATTTAAACATCGTCATGGTAATTCTGGGTCTGCAGAAGTGGGCACAAGCCTTGATGCTCCAATAGGCAAACGCTTCCATCTGAATTGGTAGAATACACCAAAACTGTATTCACACAACTAATCAGCTGAAGTTGTGCTCTACCCAAACGCGTATTTTTGTAAATGGAACAGGTTTCAAACCCCCGCTCCCCAATCAACCAAATTGAACTATCTTTGTTAATTAAATAGCTCGTCCGTTTTAACGCCTTAACCAATACAAGGGGTTGAGTGTTTTGCACCTCACTCTTTCCAACCTGGGCATATTTGGCTTGTACCCAGCGTTGGTATAAGGTAAGCTTGAGGTCAGGGAGGTCCTGAAGTTTCACCTTCTGGGCCTCCTGCATCCCAGCCTTATCCTTGGGATTGGTGCCTAATATCAAGTCATTTAACCATGAAAGTTCATCCTGGATGCGGGCATTGATAAGTTGTTCCAATTTTGCAGTGTTAGCTCTTGTGGTGCATGTGGATGGAAAATATTCTGCCATTTCAGCAACATGCTTAACAGCGGCGGTGGCAGTTTCATATAGTTGTTGGATTTCCTCTTTTGTGGTAGGAAGAAATTTGGAGGTGAACTAGGGGTGGTGCATCCCTTTTTTTAATTCTGTGACAGATTTTGCACACATTTTACAAGTATGGTGATTATTGAGACAGGCCACCGCGGCCACGGCAAGGTGGTGATCACTTTGGAAAAAGGACTAGTCTTAAAGTTTGTTTGTGCAAGAGACTAGTAAAGATCCCAGAATGCTAGAGGCACAGATGTCCAAGAACTTTGAGGAGGTATTTTTAGGATCTCTTGAGGGACTTAAAAGGTCAAAAATATACCACAGTCTCTACCATAATCCAAATGACTGCGATGGGCAACCATGGGTATTGCAGGGGCAACTCCAGGGGCAGGATAGGCAAGGAGGATTACAAAAAATTTAGGTTCCTTGGTTGCTGGCCTTTGTAAATGGCGGACATGTTCCCAGAATCAAGATTGGAGATGCTATTGTTTTTAGATTTGGCAAAAAAATTAATCCTTGGTTTAAATAACTGTGAGGATACGACTTTTAAGGTTGTTTTCTACTAAGCCTGGGCACAAAGTAATGATCTTATAAAATTATCATGCAGGATCATTTCTGGAGACAGTGCATTGGATTGGAACATGAATATGGATAGTAAAGGAGACTGATCAATAGTAATGCTTTAGATAAGATGGATACAGGTTGTCAGTTGCTAATTTTAAATTCTGGTGTGCCTTGTTTAACCAAATTATAGTGAAAACATCATAAAGATATGGTTGGCTAACTTTAAATAGCGCCAAGTTGGTGTCAGATTAGTTTGACAGACTCAGGTCAAGAGTTTTCATGTCATTTGTGACATATTTTGAGTGTTGATTTAGTGCATACAAATATATAAAGTTGGCAACAGAACAACGAGTTGAAGGATTAATGAAATGGAGGGCTTACCTAAGAATCAGGTGCACTACAAGGTGAAAGGCAGTAGTTTCATTAGATCTATTTTTTGAAAACAGGGAATGGTGTGATTGAGGCGGAGTCCATTGGTAGACTAAGGTGAACAAAATGCTTATAAAAGAAATTTACATAATGGTATGACCTTGCAACAGACCTTAAGGGGGATGCAGCCATTATTAAGGAGAATTCAGTGGGCCTAAGTTGATTCCCTGGGCCTAGGACCCGTTTGGCATGCTATTATTGGCTTAGACAAGGTTTATATTATGGGATGAAAAAAATCTATTCTCTTAATCTAAACTGGTAAATTGATACAAAGTTCTGATTGTAAAAGCCAGTATCCAGTGTATCTGTTATTGCTTGGATCAGTTGCAGCCTTCAGGATGGGTTGAATGGTCTGAGATATTGATCCATGATCTATTAGACCCAATCTAAATTGATCCAGCTGACCCAATTTGTTCTTAGCAATCTGGTACTGGGAGGGAGTTTAATCATTTTAGGCCTTAGCTTGACTACAATGCCCATGGGTGGAGTGGTACCCATGGCACCTCTGGAGTCCCCTGGACTAAACTACCTCCCTGAAGACCACTTATATCATCTTTAAAAAGGAAGAATAGAAAATCTGGGCAGAGAGAATCCTTGAGGGGAATGTGGTAACCCGTTGCTCATCTACCACATGATCCAAGTCACTCTTCTAAAATAAGAGGGAATTTGGAGTCCTGTGACCCCTTTTTCATCTGAAGGGGTCCTAGTCGCAGTCCAGGAATAGGGGCTGAGCATCAGGGCTTACAAAAAGCCTCAATAAAGGGTTTAATATAATCAGCATGGTGTAGAACAGAAATTATGTTAAAATCCATTTTTACTGCATCAAAATCATGTTGGCATTCTGGGGTATAATGAACAGCGCGTTTTTGTTATAGAGGTGTAAGGGTGACTTGAGCTCAGAGATGCTAAAAAGAATTTCTTCAAGAAAGTGATTCTCAGAGTAACAGTTCTCTTTACTGTAGTTAATGTTTTAAAATGGTCCAAAGCTGTAAACTAGCGAAGAGGTAAATAAAACAAAAAGATGGGAGATATAGATTATTTTATTGAGTTAGAAAGCATTGGTGTTTATATAATTTGTGGGGATGTGGTGCTGAGGGGACCTTTGTGACCCTCTACAATCAGTATCTTTCACAGCCTTCCAGATTGACTCCTGGTCAGCGCCCTCTTTGTTCTGGGTCGTCCTTGTGACTGCAATGGTGGGGGTCATGCCTATCAAGGTTCAGGAAGTAGGGATGAAATTCTTGAAGGCATCTCCATCAGTTCTGGTGCGCGTGATGTTCCCTGTTTAAAACTCTCATCAGCGCCTTCAGGCATAGGTTTCATTTGCATTATTTCAAGAGTCAATTTACCGAGACTTGATTTGGGAGTAGACATTTTGACTCACTCATTGTCTCAAATCCTGACAACACCCCCCTTAAGATCCTGTTGGAGGGGTTATAGGGTCAAAGTAATCAGCCATGTACTCAGTTTACCACTGCACCCTTGAATGATATTAACTGTTGGATTTGAGGGTTGGTAAAAAGTCTCGCTGGTGCTGTTAGCCTCAAATCCAACAATATATGTTTGGAGTGTGTCTCATCAATTATATATAAAATAAATTAAAGATGTAAGTAAGGAGGTTTTTTGTTTTTGGGATTTTATTATGGGCCGCGCTGAATTGAAAAGAGATACTCATATAATAAATGATAGGATTATTTAAAGCTTTGAGTCTTGATGTTCAAATAGCTTGGGGAATTCCAAATTAAGTAGTATGCAATAATAGCCTATCAAGGCTTGACAAACACGCATCTCTTTGACAAAACAATGGATGAGGAATCACTATTGGCCAAAACGTACCCATGAGGTAACAACTTGATGTATTTCAGCCAATCCCCATCTGAGAAAATCTTTTCACCTTGGGGGACCCCCACCATGCCTATAAAAGGGGGCAGCCCACGTAGGTGCTTAAATAGACCTGGCATGGTTGGGGAAGCACCATCTGATGGATGCCTCATGGTCCGCTTTGTGGTCAGAGTAATTCAACTATTGTTTATTGATTTATTTGACTGGAGAGGAGTCAAAATCATGTTACCCTGATTTGCGGGGTTCCACCAAGAATTGGTCAGAGTCTTTTGGCTAATTAAGTAATTATTATTGGATTCAATTTTCTTCTTGTTATGGACTTGAAAATTCTTAACATTGCCTCTATTTGGCCAAATTTCACCCAAAAATTCTTTTTCCTGAGCCTAGGAGGCAATTTTCTGACATTGGAAATGGAGTACTTCAAGCTCACCTTATGAATGACCTTATAAGGTCTGGACCAAAGAACATTAAGCTTGTTCTGTCAACCTTCAGGTCAACTGTGATAAAAGAGAATGAGGTCACCTAATTGAAAAATTGGTAAGAGGGTCTGCCAAAATTGAAGTGAAATGTCTCCCTTTCTGTGGTGGTGATAATACTTTGAGTATCTAGGGCTTGAATCCAGACAAATTATTGGTTAAGGCTCTCATTGTTAAATCAGAGTTCGTGGGTATGGATATATTGATCAGGGGCTAAACGTTACTTGGTAAATGGGGAGCACTCCCATATAGAGCTTCAAAGGGTAGATCTTAATGATTTAATGGTAGCTTTTTTGGTTTGCAAGCAAGGCGCTGGGTATATAATTGTTCTAATGAGTAGGGTCAGAGGCGGACATCTTCTGCATGATAGAGATGAGAGTTCCGTTAGCTCATTCCACCACCCCATTGGTTGATGGGTTGTAAGGGGCGGTGAAAATCTAGTAAGTTCCAAAAAGTAAATTAGTTCTTAGATTGCCTTATAGGTGAAACTTTAGCCAATGTCCAAATGTAAAGTTTGCGGGCATTAATTCTGGGTAAAAACATATCAAATAAGGAACAGGACTGTGGCTTTTGAAGTGGCAGTGGGGACAGATATTTCTTTACCCCATTTGGTCAAATGGTCCATGGCTAAGAGGCTATACTTTCAGCCATGCAGCCCCATGGGTAGAGGGCCCACCACATCGATGCTAATAACATTAAAGGGACCTGTTAGCGCCATGACTGAGTGCTAATATTTGGGACTGGCCTGATCTTGGGATCAGCAAGTCATACAAGCCTTTAGAACTTATTGGATGGTCTCGATCATATGGTCACAGTAGCATCATTTCTTTAGCCATTCTCAGGTCTGCTTCACTGCTACGTGCCCCACAGTTGTATAACCTTCTAAGATGACATCAGTTTTAGAAAAAGGTGTGATATAAACGAGCCATTTATTATTGCCTTTCTTATATAACATTCCTTCTTTAATCTGAGTGTCTCAGGTCATTTTTTGAGGCTTACTTGGATCTCAGGAGTCTCCAATTCCCAATGTTCAGGCTGGCCAATTAAATAGTACTTTCAGTCCTCCTTTGGGGATAAGGCAGCTAGTACCAGCATCCTAGAAAGACCATCAGCGTTCTGATTAATTGCTTTTGCACAATAGACTATAATTAAATAATAGTTCTGAAGCCTTAGAGCCCATATGGCTATCTGGCCATCCAGATCTTTCATTTTTCTGAAGCCATCAGAGCGAGGAATGGCCAGTGACGATAGTGAAATGGGTGACATAGAGGTAGGGCCAAAAAGGCCTGATTACTAACTAAACAGCCAGGCGCTAACGCTCAGTAATGCTATAATTTTGTTCAGACTTGATCAAGGTTTTGCTGAAATATGCTAGTAAATAATTAACCTAATTCCTATCATGCTGGGATAGGATGTCCCCAACGGCGAAATCACTGGCATCCATGAACATCAGGAAGGGCCAATCAACCGCAGATTCACTAAAATAGGTTTAGTACAAAGTAGCGGTCTGCAACGCATTAAACTCATGTTCTTGTTCAGGCTGCCACCCAAAAGGCACATTCTTCTGTAAGATTTAGAATAAAGGTTTGGCTAAGTCATAAAACTGAGGAATGAACTGATGGTGATATCCCACCATGCCAAGGAATACTTAAATATCCATAATTCTCTGAGAGCGCGTGCATCTTTTTTATGGCATCAACTTTATCTGGGATTGGTTGGATACCATATTTAAAGACCTTGTTGTTGAGGAACTCCATCTCAGATTAAAAAAAGAGAACTTAGGTTGAATTTTATTATAGCTTTCAAAAGAAAGTTAAAGACTTCCTGGAGGTGTTACACATGACTGTATAAGGTTTGTGAAAAGAAATTGATATTGTTGAGGAACACAAGGACACATGACAGCTTCAAGTCACCTAGGATAGTCCATGGCGCGTTGAATATTAACAAGCTCATTACAAAGGCCCTGGGACATCATTGAGGGTATAAATAGACCCTTTTTTCTATAAGCGCACACTTGGCTCATTCTTCAGGTGTGAGTTCTACTTGTCAATATTGCTAGCAAAATCCATAGCAGAAAAATATAGCAACACAGTAGCCGGCGACGAGAGTTGTCACTCTGAGGCAAGGAGTAGCTGTCCTTATTGGTGATGGAATTGAGCTGACAATAGTACAAGACCACATATGGCTGCCATACTTCTTCTGACTAACAAGAGGAGTGAGGACCAAGGGCTACGCGAAGGCACCAATAGCCCAACTTAAAGCAGTTGTTTGAGCTCAACAGCCACTTGAGCCTCCTCAAATCTATTTTTAGTAGTCAGGACTAAATGGTGAGAGCTTCCCCAGTCTCCACATGATGTAGTCATCACTCAGTTACCCAAAATTGTAGGTAGAGGTGAGAAAAGGTCTAAGTAATCCTTCAATATTTTCTCAAAATGACTCTGTTGCTCACTTGTGAGCTCTAGCCCAATATATGTGTCAACTAGAGATACTGGTGGGGGAGTCTTTAACCCAAAATCCCTTACACTTCCAAAGCTGCAGACATTGTTGATGGACTCTACAGATAAGAAGTGAACATAAGCAGATAGAGTATTAGGGCCCACTATCCTAGGTTTTTATGTAAGGTTAGGCAAAAACACTGATATGGATCCAGCATAGGCAGGATCTAAAAGTCCCACACAAAATAAAACCTCCTTACCAAGGGTTATCTAGACCTCAGATCTCCAAGAGGTATCAAGAGGGAATGTTGACATAAACCTGGGTGTCAACGATACCCTGGGATTTTGGTGATATAAAAGTCATCCTAAGTAAATAAATAAGCATGCCTTTTTGGTCATCGACCTCTGAAAGTTGCATCTGTACATGAGATGCAATATATGATACTCAAGTCAGTCAATTCAGCTTTCACTCACTAATAGGCAATCCTGTTTTTACCTCCATTTTAGTAAGCATGAGGTTTTGAGAACCAGTGAGATCCAGTGTCCCAGAAAGGATAGAAATCCCTGTCATAGTTCAATATGACAGTATAGTCTGGGAGAAACTAAGTCCTGAGGAGAAGGTCATAGCTCGGATTATCTAAGGCAATGGCAGTGGTATTTACAAAAAATTTTCACAAAGCGAATGGGTAAGGAAGAATAAGCCTCAATGGACTAAGTACATTGCAGGCCAGGAATGCCATATTCCATGTAATATGGAAAGTTTGGAGCGATCTTAATGCATTTCATCAGTTTAGATGAAATGAAATTCACGTTAAAACCACTGAAAGCAATGGAATGAATAGAAACTTGTGTAATCCAACATTAACACGTGTCACAAACTCCTAAACTGCAGAGGTAGTGTGCGTAACCTGGTAGATTCATCAGAAGCATTGTAAGCAGTATCAGGTTTTTTATTATCAATGGGAACGTATACTTTTTCTACTGGGATGAAAACTTCAGGTTCATTAACGTTCATTGATTGTTCTTGTTGGACAATTACAAGTCCGATATTGTGTTAATAGTGATTCATGTTACAATATCAATAACATTAGCCAAAAGACTTTGGCCAATTCTCAGCGGAACCCTTTGATTGGGGAATAATTTTATTAATAAAACTCAGTCAAATAGCTTGAGTTTAGGTAGTTGGATTGCACCAACCAAGTGGCAGAATCTGCAAAGTCATTTTGAGGTTCTTCCCTGTCCCATTAACTATTTAAGAAAATCACCTACGTGGGGACCAGCCCCTTTTATAGGCCTGTAGGGGTCCCCCCAAGTGAAAATATTTTCCAGTTCATTGATTAGGGTCAAATATAAAATAAATACCTAATGAACTAGTCCTATCTACTCCTGACCCTCCATCAGCCGTTCCATCCAAATGAGGCGATTTTTAAGAGCTCCAGTAGGTCAAATCTCAAAATTCCCTGTTTTGGACATTACTAAGCGATTTGAACTTCAAGCTCAACATTTTAAATACTAAGCATTGACTTATTAAGAGGATTCGCTTTCTACTCCCTCAACACAACTAATAAAATATATATAGCTCCTACTTTTTTAGTATTCTTAGGGTTTTATTTTTATATAAGTAAGTGCAAAACATCCCCTGAATCAAATTTACTGTCAGTAGAGAATATCACTTCTCCTGCGGAAAAATTGTTGAAATTTAGGTTCAAAACGCACCAGAAAGCATAGCCAAAACCTAAAATCTAACAAGTGGTGCTCACTATAGGGGATCTTGCACACCAAAAATCTTTGTTGAAATTGGAGGCAGTTGGGGTAAGCCACCCTTATGACCTCCCACAGCTTCTGAACCCAGGATAGCCGCTGTGGAACAATAGCTTGTAAATGCTCTATCTCGACTCAAAAAGCATGAAAAGCACCCTTTTCATGGGGTCCCTCCAGTGATTCAAAAACTCCCTTTGCTAGACAAGTTTACCCCAGGTGAGGGTAGCTTTACCTCGTTCCTCTATATTTATGAATATGTTATGGAAGGAACCCCAAACGATCAGAAAATTAAGTACCTCCTTCCTTGCTTGAGTCGCCTGGCCCAAGAGATAATGGTTACAAATATGGACACGCTCAGCATCCTGCGGAGGTGAAGGAAGTCCTTGTTGAAAAATTTGGTTCAACCCAAAGTTTATGGTGAAGGAGACTGGCCTTCATGTGCCTTAGCATGCAGAAGGGAGAATCGATCTCCTCTTTTGTTGAATGGTTCTATAGGGAATCTCAGCCACTATTACTCTTGAAAATGCTACCCCTTGATGATGCCCTTGCGGAAATTCTTCATGGCTTAGCTTCTCACCATCCTATAACCTGGCATCATATATCCATTAAGTGTCACCTCTGGACTATCTGTGATATGAAGGAGACACTGCTGGAAGTTACAGATATTTATAATGCTGAAGCTACTTCTGGTGTTGGGTCAAACCCTCAGGTTCTGACCATTCAGGATGACTCAAACGTAGTTCCACTGAAGGAGGTTAAGATGATCCTTATGGGCCCCTCTATGCTGGTTACTACTCTGAGCCCAGCACCTATGGCGCAGCTCAAACCTTGTCTTCCTCCACCTAGACAACCTGAGGTTCTCAAGCAAGCAATTCAGAGCGCACCATCGTCAATAGGGCAGTATTTCCTGCCCCTATCTTGCTACTAAGATCATCTTTTGTCAACCAATGAGCCCCTACAGGTGGCTCCTAAGCCTATACCCTTTTCTCATGTGCCATTCTCCCCCAATAATCATGGGTTAAATGACCAAGTCACCAAAGCTAAACCGCTTATTTCCCAAAAGCACACAGAATCTGATCAACCCAAAGCTGGCGTAGTTAAAGCATCCACCTCCACGAAACTATCTCCTCAGACCTCGCACCTTAAGGGTTTTTCTCCTCCAGTGTCCCCAAAAGTTGGTGCAGCTCCAATGCTCCCTTCAAAAATCAAAAGGGTAGATGAGCGCCAAAAAAATCCTTACCTGTGAGGAGAACAATCCGGTTTTTCAGCCCCCTCTTAGCAACTCGTTGAGGTGCATTGACAATCCCTCTGATGAAGATTCTGAAGGGGGTGGTGAAGACGTAGTCTATTATGTCTTGGGCGCCCCAATTGAAGTGCAGATTCCGGATAGGTTGAGACCTGAAGGAATTGATATAGCCATGATACCATGACGAACCTATCTGCAGCAGTTGTTGAGGTTTTCAGAGGTGATCAATACTTCCAGTGATGCTGACCAGCTTATTGGTACAGTGATCCGATCTACCCAGCAGGTTATACCCTCAGATCTATTAAAGATAAATATCCTGCGATAGCTCAACGCCTTTCCTCCACTCTCCATTTGAAGGAGGTTCTCACCCTCCCCTACTTTTGGTAGAACAATAACTACGGTAGAGGTTATCATAAATAAGGTGCAAGTCTTAGCCATTCTTGATTTGGGTGCTCCTTTCGATGTGGTTTCTGCAAAGCTCATCAATAAAATTAAGTTGGCGCCTGACATAGACTATTCAAACGAGTTTGGAACTGTGGGGCCCAACAACACGCGAGTTATTGGAGCCTACTCTTCTCTCCCATTTTATTGGGAAGCTCCTCCTGTTTGTCCCTACTGTGGCATTGGAATATAATACATAAGACTTGCATATTGGCACGCAATACATAATTGAGTATGACGGAATTATTAACATGAAGCTGGGATTTATCTCCCTTCCAAAGTTCAAAGTTCCCCTAGACTTTACTAACGTTGAGCCTAAGAAAAAAGAATACACATGCGTAGTTGAGTACCCTTTTTCCGCCCTTACTCTTACTTATACCACGTCGGACAGAAACACAAAGAAGCTGCCTGAATCTGTGAATGCTTCAGAGGGCCTTCCATTGTATTCATCATAAGAGGTAGTAGTTAAAGCGGGTGAACAAAAGGTGATAGTCACCAAGTTTACTATGGAAATCCCCCGCAACTGCCTACCGCACTTAACAATCATTGAGGGGATAAGTCATCTGGGACCTCAGATGTTGCTGGGTATCTTAGATCCTGCCTACCAGCGACCCATCAATCTCCTTCTGGGGAATCTTACTAATAAGGACATGGTCATAAAGAAGCATCAGGATGTTAGAAAAGCCCTGCCGATTCCAATTGAGGACATCTGACAAGTCCATTATGTTGGGTAAATGCTAGGTCTGAGACTACCCACTGACCAATTATTATGCGCTTTGACCAAAGTGAAAAATTTCTGATGATCTAACCCCCGCTGAGCTTAATATATTTCATTCTTTACTAGAGTCTTATAGCGACATCTTCTTCAATTATTATCTGATTATGAACATATGAAGGGTTGGACCATACCATTGATGTTGGTGATGATCAGCCTATTTAATCCAAGACTTACTAAAAATCTAAGGTTGAGGAGCTCCAAATGTGGACTGAGATGAAACAGTTGCTGGATGCGGGGCTTCTGGTGCCTTCTTAAAGCCTTTGGTCATCCCCTCTCCTCCTTATAAAAAAGAAAAATGATGGTCATTGGGTAGTTATGGACTACCATATATTGAACAACCTCACAAAGAAGGATAGCTATCCTATCCCTTGCATTGATGACGCTCTAGCCCAACTCTCCATCTCTTACTACTTTTCCGCCATATACTTGGCTAGAGGTTATTGGAAAATAGACTTTTCTCACCAGGATCAGGAGAAATGCGCTCTTATTTGCAGTGAGGGTCTCTTCCAACCTACCTGACTACCACAAGAGTTGTGTAATGCGCCCGCCACTTTCCAGCAAATAATGGATCATATCTTGCAAGATCTAAAATTAAGCTGCGTCATTATCTATCTTTATGTTATCATGGCATTTTCCAAGACCTTTAATGATCAATTTACCCACTTAAAAAAAGTGTTCCAACGCCTGTGGGCTTCTAACATTAAATTGAAGCCATCCAAAAATACGTTTTTCCAGAAAAAGCTGTATTTCCATGGGCACGTCATTTCACAAGATGGGATTCAATCTTTACAAGATAAGGTCGCAACTATATTTAAGATGCCGGCGCCTAAAACCCACTGTTATATCCAGGTTTAGGGCATGATGGTTTATTACCATTAATTCATCCTCAGATTAGCTCAACTCAGTGAGCCCCTCATCCGTCTCTTGGCTAAGAACACTCCATTTCATTGGGATGGGGTACAAAAAGCCACATTTGAGACCCTGAAGGAGTCATTGCAACATTGGCCGATCCTCCACCATCATGACTATGGCAATCCCTTTATGCTGTCCACGGATGCCTCTGATTACGCCGTTGGAGCTATCTTGGCTCAATTGGATGAGAATAGGGTCGATCGCCCTGTGTCCTACTTCATCAAAATCTCTCAATAGCTGAACGCAACTACAGAGTCACTGCGAAGGAGTGCCTTGCTGTTTTACTCGCTGTAAAACACTACCGCTCCTTCTTATATGGTACTTCCTTTAAAGTGCTTACTGACCACGCATCCTTAATGTGGTTGCAGAATATGAAGGACTCCACGTGACGGTTGGCTCTCTGGGCGTTGAAGATCCAAAATTATGACATGGAAATTGAGCATTAGACGGAACTAGCCGTATGAACGTTGATGGGTTGACGCGGCTGCCTGCCCTTTATTTAGATAATAGTGAAGCTGAGAGGTTACATGACCTCCTGATGGCTCCCAATGCATGGGGGGATGAGGATGAACCTGTGAAAAAGGTGTTAGCTTGACACTCCTGCAACAACAAAGTGGAAAGTGTAAAGTTGTACAAGAAAGTAGGGGTGAACTGGCTGCCCTATCATCTGCCATCAGAGCGAGTACCTATCATTTTAAAGTCCCATTCTATTTTAGGGCATATCGGGGTACAGAAGACTTATGAGTGGGCTAAAGAGCGCTATTACTGGGAGGGCATCATTAGACCATTAATTGAGGACCTGGACGCCTGCCTAACCTGCAAGAAGCAATCCATCTTCAAGACCCAGTATTAATACCAGCCCACTATGCCTCAACTACCCTTCCACACAATAAGCATAGATGTGGTTGTCCCTTTCCCCCAAAATATGTGCGGAAATTGATATATCTTGGTAGGGATTGATCACTTTACCAAATGGTTTGAAGCTGTGGCCCTTCCTGCTCAAACTGCCAAGGTCACAGCCACTTTCCTCCATCAGTATATTTTCACTTGACATTGTTGCCCCTGGGTTCTTCTCTGTGATAATTGGAAAAACTTTACCTCCAGAGCGGTGAAGATCCTCGCTACATCCATGGCCATACAACAGCTCTTTTTGGCCCCTTATAACCCCTCAACCAATGGTACCGTGGAAAGAGCAAATGGGACCCTGGTTTTATACTACGAAAAACGACCACTTCAGACCCCTTCACTGAATCTGTACTTATCAAGTGCCCTCATGGCTACCGTATTAGTTACCACTAAAACCACAAAATATCTCCTTTCCATGTGCCGTATGGGTGGGAACCTGGAGTGCCAGCATTATTAGCAAAAGATATTATCTTGGATAGGACTAACCCTGAGCAAGCCATGAAGAGGTTGGCGCAGCACATTATCCAGATATAATCAGAAGCCATGACTAATCTGGCCAAAACAGTCACAAAAGAGGGCCAGGCTGCTAATAAGCTCCAGCCACCTCTCCCTTCCTTTCAATTATCAGACTTGGCACTCTACTATCACAACCGTATAATGCCTAAAAGGGAGAAGCTTGGATCCTTCGGTAAGGCCTTTTTGTGGTTACTTATAAGTGAGGTGAGGAGTACTCCATCAAATTTCTTGCTACCAGAGTTGCTATCAATCAAGTTCATGGCTAATTCTTGCAGCCTTATTCTCCCCCTTA
This sequence comes from Massospora cicadina, assembly GCA_022478985.1. Lineage (NCBI taxonomy): Eukaryota > Fungi > Entomophthoromycota > Entomophthoromycetes > Entomophthorales > Entomophthoraceae > Massospora > Massospora cicadina. The sequence goes on from JAKSZP010017262.1 coordinate 26,515, forward strand.
CACTCTTGAAGGGGGTGATATAGGAAATTAAAAGTTCAATTTTGTGTTAAGAGTTATTCAGGGTATGATATTAATAACATCAGCCAAAAGACCCTGGTCAATTCTCGGTGGAACCCTTTGAATTGGGGCAATAATTTATTAATACTTGGCCAAATAGCACGAGTTTAGGTATTCAGATTGCACTGACCAAGCGGAAGAATCTGGGCTGTCCCTACAAGGTTCCTCCTCATCCCATTAACTATTTAAGAAAACCACCTACACGGGGACCAGCCCCTTTTATAGGCCTGTAGGGGTCCCCCCAAATAAAAATATTTTCCAGCACATTGATTGGGTCAAATAAATAGAATTATTACCCAATGGACTAGTCACACCTGCTCCTGACCCTCCATCAGCCGTTCCATCCAAATGAGGTGAGTTTCAAGAGCTCCAATAGGTCGAATCCCAATATTCACTTATCTATACATTACTAAGTAATTGAACTTTGAGCATCAACATTTTAAATACTAAGCATCAACTTATTAAGAGGTTTCACTTACTACCCCTTTGACACAACTAATAAAATTATAATAAATCCAACTTGTTAGTATCCTTAAGGTTTTATTATTTTTTATATAAGTAAATGCAAAACATCCCCTGAATCAAATATTCCGTCACCAAAGAATATCACTTCTCCTGGGGAAAAATTGTTGGCATTTAGGTGCAAAACGCACCAGAGAGAATAGCCAAAACTTTTATTTGACATTTCCTAAGGTAGTACAGGGATGTCAGAATGAAGTTCTTTATCCTTCATGCTGACGTCCCTTTTCCGCCTCCTCAGCATAACTTTTTCAGAAAGTCTTGGCACTGTGGCAGAACCTATTGCAGTAGGAGCATTGAGGTCTGGGATTCTTCTGGTTTATAACAACGTGGACCCAATGGCGGTTTGAAAGAAATGGAGGTGATAGACTTGAGATGCAAGATAGAAGCAGGGATTCCATTAAGCGCTTTCTTAATTTCCTAAGTACTACTTAACCCATTCTTCTGGCCACACATATGAATTTGAAATTCAGAGTAAGTTCCCAACGAGGTAATGATAGCAGTTATGGCGTCATCCAAAGTAATTATATTTATGGTTACCAAGGGCTGTGCTTGGGCATAAAATTAGGCTGGTGAAATCCAAAGGTCTTTTCCTTTGTTCATCCAAATGTCCATTAACGCCTGTTTCTAATTGCTGAGGTTTAATTGATGTTTGTTATAGATCAGGGCTGTACAGACTTGCTCCCAGGTGTGACATTCCTTTAGATTGGTAGTCATAATCTCTTGAGTGTACTATCCAAACAGAATTGGATGTGTTTCACCTTCTGTCAGTTGGTAGCCTCTTCTATGGAACTCTAATAAGCGTATAGTAAGGAGGCAATACTTTTCTGGCCAGGGGTAAACTTCTCCTTAAAACTAGGCTTGAAGTTAGTTACAATAGGAGTGGAAATGGTTTGACACCATAAATAAGTGCAGGCTTAGAAATCTCAGTTTCTGCATAGTTGCAAGGGGCCTGTAGATCCATCATTGTCTCAAACCCTCGAGGTCCTTTGAATGTTGTCCCAGCTTAAGTTTAGGATGTAATGGAGACTTTATGAGCCATTTGCTCTTTTAATGCTTGAATGTTGGCGCGTTGGAGAATCAGCTGGCTTTCTAAGCTGTTCAAGCATGTTTAAACCCTTGACAGGTTTGTTCAAGCTGGGCGATGAGACTATTGGTGAGCTTGATGAATGCATTGAAATTATCCATCTCATTTGACATTGCCTCAATAAAGACTTTAGGATTGAGTGGAACTCTCCACTCAGAGCTTACATCCTTGAGCCACATTGTTTATTTGTCCTGGAGGGCAGCAAGAGCTTCTAGAACGCCCTTTTTCAAAAAATATTTAGGGTTGCCAGGAGTAGACACCGCGAGACTGGAGGGTCCTTGAGGCCCATGGGGACTTTCTGGCCGTTCTGGCCCTTCAAGGCCTTCAAGGCCTTCTGGCCCCCTAATCCCCTCAGGCCCTTCACTTCCAGAGGCAGTGTCATGAGAGTCTAACTCCTGGTAGTGCTGCAGAAAGTCCACACAAGGCTTCAACTTGGTTGAGCAATTGATTTCAGGAAGCCTCAAGAAGCTGTACATTCTGATAAGGCTGATACTCGATTTTGCCCTAAATTTTACTATTCATCACCATGAGTTGGTTATGAGCCTCGTTAATTATTTTGACGGTTATCAACAATGGATTCCCACTTGTTGTGAATGAAAGAAGAGGCCGCTTTATAGAAACTGACAATATTGGGGTGTATTATTTGAGTAAGCCTTAACTGTTGGGAGAATACATGGTGATGCAACCCAACTACTTGTTGGAGGTGTTGTATGGTGGAATGGACGAAACTCTGGAGATAGCACTTAGTACCTAAAGCAACTCTCCTGCTGGCAGTAGAGCCAAGTTATATAAACCTTGCATCGTGGAGGGTACCAAAGAGGCACAGGTGTGAATGGAGTGGCCTCCCATAGAGTAGATACCATTTAGTAAATGTTAATAATTTTGGTAAGGTTCTCTTATGATGTTGATACTGGTCACTGTCAACAGAAGGTTGGGTGAACTAAAGAGGCCTGTTTTCTAAACTTTCAGGATGCATGGGAGGTATTTCATATTGCAAGGTGTTAATCCATTGAGTTATACTTCTCAACTAATCAGCAGGTTGGTTTTCTTAACTGCTATTATTCTCTATTTTTCGTTATGGACATTTTCACATGAACAGCTTTGAGCCCCTTGTAGTGACACCATTTTTATCAGCGTAACATTTCTCTTGACTGTATCCAAAGTTTGAAAATGGGCTCAAAGCTGTAAACTTATGGATAGATAATAAAATGAAAATATGGGGCGATATAGACGACTTTATTGAGTTAGAAGCGTCAATATTCATAGGATGCATGGTGATTGGTGACTAGGGGACTTTTGTAAGCCTGTACAATAAGGATTTTCACAGTCTTCCAGATTGACCACCTGGTCAGCACCCTCATTGTTTTGCATCATCCTCATGACCAATATGGTGGGGGTCATGCTTCTTGAGTTTCAGGAAGTAGGGATGAAGTTCCAGAAGGCATCATCATTGATTATGGTATGCATGATGCTTCATGATCAAAACTCTTATTGGTGCCTTCAGGCATAGGTTCATTCACGCTGGCTTGATAGTTGACTTATTGAGACTAGAAACTGGGAGTAGGGATTTCAACCCGCTCATTGTCTCAAATCCTGACAGTAACTGTCCCCAGAAAGTTGCGCGGTTGTTTTCTTTGTCACAGGTGTAGACCAAGTGCAAATGGCATCCAGCTTAGAAGGTAATTTAGCGTGATCATTCTTCAAGAACAGATTCCCAAGGAACTAAAATTTATCCTTGTATAATTCACTTTATTAAAGCTTTGTAATTAAGCCATATTAATATGAAGGACTGCAGCCACAGCCACCAAATCCTTGGCGTGTTGTTGCTTTGGGTGAGTGATTAAAGATTTTATCAATATATGCACCTGAAAAGTTAACGCTTAGATCCCCCTGAGCGTTATCAAATTTCACTGGAAACTGCTGGCGCATTCTTCAGTATTAATGGTATTACCTAGAATAACATTTTATAACATGTGCATATTGCTGCCAGCCATTCCTTGCTAGACTTAAATCACTCATAGTGTAGATAATGTACCAAGTCAAGTTTTAAAACTTAAACTTATATTTTTTTATTGCTATGGCGTCCTCAAGGGGTAGAGGGTATAGATCTGGGACTGTCACATCTTTCAAGAGCCCATAATCCACACAAGGTCTTAGAGCCAACAGGTTTCTGAGCAAAAATTACTAGAGATGAAATGTGAAAGGTTCTTTTATTTATCCATCACTTTTCTGTCATTCTATTGATTCAAGGCTTCAAACTGATCTTTCTCAGCCATTTACAGGTACCGAGGAAGTTGGTTTTGATAAGGTCAACCATCAGCTGCAAGCTCAGAGCAAACTTTGATGGAATAGAAGATGAATGGCACCTTCCACATTAAACATTAGTCTTTAAGGGTCTTGGCATTTCTGCCAATAGGCAAAGCTGACAAGGAGTGGTTAGATTCTTTCCTCAGGACCTGAAGTAATACAATGGTATTAATTATATTAAGGCTGGTTCAGACGCCCAAGGGAACATTAACCCTTTTAAAATAAATCAAATCATAAGATGTATGATTAATATGTTAATAATTGTACTATTTAAAGTACTAGAAGGAAATTAGGATTGATGAATTATAGGCGATTACCATGTGCAAGGGTGGAAGTAGATTCAGGAATGTAGGAGGCGATGGCACAGTCCAGGTTGAGAGTTGGATTAGATTAGATTAGGATTCATCATTAAGCCTGAACTGAATTTGTAAATGGCAACCCAGTTGAGTGTTTTCCATTATCTGCCATAATGGAATGAATAGAGATTAAAGCATGATAGGTGGCATAAGATGGTTGACTAGAGGAGATAAACAGGAACATAAACTCATTCTTAACATCAATGTTTATTAATTTAATTCAGAATTTTGTCCCTATCTTATTGGCCAGTGGAACACTAAATGGGGTGTTTTATTAAAATTTGTTTGGTTGTAAACTTGACTTTATTATGAGAAATTTCTAAATGCTTTAAAATATTTAATATCAGTTATTTTGGGCTTTAAGCTCAATAAAATATAAAATGATATACTAATAATAAATATAAGACAAATGTCAACAGTAATATTAGATAAGTTGCCATTGATTAAAGTAATGACTTAATTAAATCCCTATAGTTGAGGCTTCACTTAGACTATGGCGAAGCCCAACAGAGCCCCTCCAAGCCTTGACTGGGGTGACAATGACTTTTTCAGGGTAGATATGAAACCTGCACTAGGATATGACCTAGTAGCCTGGTTGCTTTAATTGAGGTAGGTCTAAACCATGCTGGTAGGATTTAGTTTAGCATGAACTGGTGAGATAAACAACAAGAGAAAGCAAACTAGGGGGGTTTAAGATCATCAGGAAAATTAAGTCATAGGGCACTGCTGAGTAGGCTGAGAGGATGAATCATAACATTTAATATATGTCTGTGAGGTAAAGATTAATTTGAGAAATCTAGGGGACTAGTAATGTAGTAACTAGGTAATGTAAGGCGGTAGGCTTGGGTAGTGCGGCAGATGCAGTTGGTGGTTCATTCACCTCCACAGGAGTAAACCAGTGGGGACACAAACACCAGAAAAAACATGGTAAACCAGTGGTAAATGTAGAGAGTGGATTAATGAGCCAGTTGGCAGGGCACATAGTGTTCAGGGGACTGATTGGACTCAACAGGCCAAAATTAACATGGTGTTTCAAAGAAAAGGCTTGGTATGGCTTGCTCATATGCAAAAGATCATTTGGTTTAAATTCAGTATGAGGCGATAAGCCAGCATGAATAAAGAGTCTGCGGGTGGGGACTTCTCAACACATTGCCCCTTAGTCTCAATATGAATACAAGCAAAAAGGTGATAATAATAGCAGGGAGCAGTAAAATGGTTGTTGAGTTTAAATTTCAGTCTGTTCAACGCAAAAACTTTTAAAACCCAGTTTTGGGTCAACTGGCCCATAAAAAGTTATCAATCATTTTAGAGATAAAATTAAACCTAATTTATTAGTTAAATTAAAATGATATAATAAGATAAAATAGTATAATAGCTTTTTCCATTTTTTGTTGTTTGTTTTTTAAATAAAATGGTTTAAATTAATTAAAAAAAGATTATAACGCTGTTATGAATTAGATCAGCAACCAGATGTAATTGGTTGTCAATGCAAAATGGGGTGGTAAGTCCAGGCAAATTACCAAAATAGCATAAAGCCTCATCAAAATCATTCTCACGTTAGCTGATCAGCGTGCGGCTAACAGATAAAGTAAATTATAATATATCCAAGTGAGGGTTTTTCTCAGCATGGAAATGGTTACTGTCATAGTTCAGGGGCGTTCAGTTTGTTTTGCCAGTTTATCAGAGGCCTCAGCAAGGATATTTATATGTTAAATTAAAAACAAATTATAATGTCATCAGGATAGTGACAACATATAATAGTAAAAAATTAGTCACAGAGGTAATTTTTCTTGACTTGTCTGAAAAGGACTGGTCAGGTACTCAAAGATTCCTGGTTGAACGACAAAAAGTTGAAGCTTAACCTCCATTATAGGTTCAAAGGTTTGTTTGATAAAATTGAATGGGAACTTAACCTCATTTTGGGTTCATATGTCCCACTTCTCTAGATAAAAATAGATCTTGACCTTTTCAGACAATTGACATACCAAAGTAAGACTTGGCTTTCATTGGGGGTACTTCAAAACCCATGATAGAATCCAGATTCTGCAAGACATCGCTGTTATGATGATATTCAAATAAGAACCACATGGGGACAAGTGCAGAAAGTATGGTCTATGAAAATCATCCCCACTATGACCAATAAGCTGATTGATTGAAGTAAACTTGACCATTCTTTGAATTTGTGGGTTAAACTGCTAGGGTCATCAGGAGGGAATTGTTCCACCTATTTTTGTCTTTCATTTGGGAGAGACTCCTGACTCAATTGGATATGTATCTGGTAACGTGTGGCAATAATGGTCTCATCATATTTGATCCCAACCATCTTGCTTTGAGTAGCATCTTCTGAATAATATTTCCTGTTCCCTCCATGATTAAAGCTAATTGGATTAAGTGATGAGTCAATCTGCCCTCTTTGTATTACATTTGGGCCATACTTCTGATCTTTTTAATCGCTTACTTAACTGAGGGGTGGCAATTGCTTAGTCAGTTTTTAATCCCAGCTATGTATCCTCAATATGTGACTGCCAAATCACCATTTCCATTTTCTTGTAATTCGGATGGATTAAGTTGAGCGTTTGGTCATTCCATTTGGTTTGAGATTCTGGATAGTCATTTTTCTGAGCAGGGACATCTTGTGAAACTCGTAGAGTATGACTCATGAGGGTTTCTGCGCTAAGAGAGGCAATAGCTGAAATAACTAATGTGACTGCCACCATTATTACTTATAACAATGAGTGTAGACCCTCCATTGGTTGAGGTGGTTCCTTGGTAATATCCAGACTAGTTGAAACACACAAAAATGTTTAAAGTAATTTGGCGAAAATAGAGGTTGATTAAGAATAGTATAAATAACCCAGCACTTTACCATCAGCTGAGTACTGGGGTTTTATAGTGAAAGGAAAGTTAAGACGGGGACTGGGGAACATTTCTTACAACTGGGTGCGCAAATCTTCTTAAACACTGGGACTTTTGCATCATGGATCAACATGCACATTGCAGGTGCCTCAATTTTCAGTCTGTTGCCAAAAATTTTTCTTCCATTGGAGTTCCAGCATGCAAGTGTATCTCACAATTTTCCTAACTAAAATTTCTTTCCCTTTGAAAGGATCATGGCCAGATTAATTTCTGGGATGAAGTTTATGTCAGTACTTTGGTCTCAATCCACTCATTCATGCTTAGATTTCATTGCAGATTGTTTCCATTTTTGTTAAATAGGCTTTGGCCAAATAAACCTTACTGGCGAAATCCTCCACTTCTGCTCTTCAACTTATCATTAAATTGAGACATGGGGCCTTGTAGAAACCCAACACTCGTCAAGGGTGTGCTTTGAATACACTAGTTTTTCAATTTTAGGCTTGGTTATGTTCCCCTTTCTTTAAATGAAAGGGGTAAATCAACTGAATCAATTTTATGGGTGCAGTTGGGATCCTTACAGACCTAGTAATTGGAAGTTTCAGCACTTTCAAGAGAGTGTTGTCCTAAGGGTAATAGATGATTTCACAGTGGCAGCTCAGAGTACCCCTGTAGTGAACACCACTCTTAGCATTTCTGCTGATGGTCCAATCTGACAAGGAGTAGTTAGATGCTTACACAAGACCTAAAGTAATACAATGGAATTAATTAGCTTCAAGCTGCTTCAGAGGCCCAAGGGAACACTAATCCTTATAAAATAAATCAAATCATTATAGTATGATTAATATGTTAATAATTATACTATTTAAAGTACTAGAAGAAAATCATGATTATGATGAGTTATAGGCGATTACCATGTGCAAGGGTGGAAGTAGATTCAGGAATATAGGAGGCGATGGCACAGTCTAGGTTGGAGTTGGATTAGATCAAGATCTGTCATTAAAGCTGGACTAAATTTGTAAATGGTAACCCAGTTAAGTGGTTTATATTATCTGCCATAAGGAAACAAATAGAGATTAAATCATGATAGGTGGCATAAGGTGGTTAACTAGAGGAAATAAATACTGAATATAATTTCAAGCTTAACATCAATATTTATTAAGTCAATTCAGACATTTGTCCCTATCTCATCGGCCAGTGGAGAACTAAATGGGGTGTTTTATCCAGAATTTGTTTTGTTGTAGACTTGGCGTTATTATTAGTAATCGCTTAATGCTTTAAAATATATAATAGTGATTTTGGGCTTTAGGTCCAATAAAATATAAACTGATAATTAATAATAATACAAGTCAAATGTCAACAGTAATATTAGATAAGTCAGCATCAACTAAAGTGACAACTGAATTATACCCCTATAGTGAGGCTTCACTTAGACTAGGGCGAAGCCTGACAAAGGGCTCAGGGAATTTGCAGAATAATAGGCAATTCAGGAATAACATTAATATAGTAATACTATACCATACCACCTCTACATTTCTTTTCGTCAATGTTGGGATAAGAGTTATTTTACCCAAGTGAAAATGAGCAGTAAAGTCTAGAATGTTCTTTTCTATGTCAATGTTTACCAATTGATGGTACCACCAATATACCCTCAAAAACATTAGGTATAACAGCTCTAAAATGGCTGAAAGATGGCCACAAACTCATGTTCATAGGATAAAAAACTACGTGGCTTACACAAAAGGAGTGTGACATTGGGACACGCAAAGCATAGATCTCAGGCAAGCCTGTTGTGACTTCAAAGTTTATGGCTTGCACAACCTACTGGACAATATGATTACCTGTGGCACCATTGTCAAACAGGGCATATATTAATACCTTGTGTTTTTTTACTGAAATTTGTATGGCAAACAAGCAATAAGCATGGTCAAATTTATTCATCATAAAAATAGAACAAACATGAAATCATTATTTTTTAACAACAGGAAATTTCTGGTACTTTTGTTCTTCTATTTAAATGATAGGGCATTGCTGCTGCCCAAGCATATAACAATGAGACTGATTGTGGTTCAGAGGAGTCAAAGAGTGGAGAAATATATAAATTATTTTATAGACTGGATTCTAATAACGGTTCTCTTCAAGTCGCTTTACCAGTAAGATTGGTTAATTGATACTGCTGGGCCATTAATTATCACAGAAATTTCTAATTTCTCTAAGGGTTTATCTAGGATATTTCCAGAGAAGTCTTTAATCTCAGAACTGGGGAGTTTAGTTTAACCAATTAACTGCGTTTGACGTGTATACACATTAAGTGAGCTACTAGGTTAAAACTAAATTCCGCAGATAAAGTGTAAAAACATCAAGGTCTCTTCTGTGGGAAAGAAATGTTTGGGATGGGCATATGATTGCTAGCAAGTGTTTTTCTTTGGGGCAACTCGTCCTACAATAATATGTACTTAATATTTTCAACTCTTGCTTTAGAATTATTGACAAAATTATCAACAAAGCATTGTCTAAATCAAATAAGTCTAGAAAGGAAACATCAGTTGGTGAACATGGTATTTAATGACCACTATAAATATAAAAGCGTGAGAACTTGGCAGAGTATCTTCTAGTTGTGACACTTGTGCAGCCACAATCTTTATGGCATTGGAAAGAGTGTACTGGGACTAACACTCTAGAAGTGCACTTGTTATGCCAGATAAAAATGTTCTGTAGACACCAGAAATACAGCCAAAAGGATATGAACCAACTTCTTTACAGAGATACTTATTAGTTAGGACCTTATCTCAGGGAACTGGTGTGCCAAGAAAAAACCTAGCTTTTGATATAGAGACTTAAGCACCCAGGACAAAAACTTCAGGCCATAATGTACTGCCGTTCTGATAGGTAAGGGTTATGGTATGTTTATTTTTGATAGTTTAGGGAGGAGGAAGAATGTAGTTGAATGTTTGGCATGGTAGCTGGTCCTCATGTTTCCTTCCTACTTTTTCTATTAAATACCAAAACAGTAACCGCAAGTGACATATAAACCACTAGCACCAATACCAAAGGGTTTTGTTAGGGATTTTTGCCCATATTCCCAGCCTGCTAGATTACCTGGTGTCACTAGGGGAAAATTCCCTAAAGCAAAGTGAATCGGAAATCAGTTGGCCTGAATTTTGGAGGAACTATGTTTGGGGGATTTTGGGATATTTGCCTGGTTATATCCATCAGGGATCAATCCAGATGAATACCTAATATCTCATCGGGCAGAGCGGCCAACGAAATAGGCGCATCTAATAGTGATTATCTATCAGGTGTACTTATTGGGATTGTTCTGGTTTCATCACTAACTGATTGGGAATGAGTAGTGAGTTGCGAGGCGAGTGATGCTGCCTGCAACTAGTGAATTGATTGGTTGGTGAAGTGACCTGCCATAATAGGTAAAAAGTTTATTACCTAAGCAGGTCGCTAGCCAATTATGGTTGGTTCACTTGGATTGAGAGGAAAATGTTAGTGACAAATTTCTGACTCTTTCCATTTTGAGGTCTCAAGGATGTCCAACAATTGAATCCTAGCCAGGATGGGGAAGACCATTGCTGCTGAGATGAGGATGGGTGATTCAACGGCAACGGCTGCCGTTTCATCAAAGAGGTGTCAACTGAGGGTTAGATGGCTGAATCCCCTATAAATTCCCTAGGATTTTCTATGATAAAAACCACTATTACTACAAACAACAACTATTACTATGAAAAACATTATTAGTTTTATTGTAGATTTGGTTATAGTTAGACTATCAGCATCCAGTGTGAAGTTCCATCTCAATGATATTATTGAAGAAGGCAATAATTGGAAGACTCTCAGAGAGAAGAGTAGAGATCCAAGCGGGGATCTAGAGACAAAGAGAACCATGACTAGGGGATAGCTGCCAACTGTGTGTTGGGCTGAAGGAGACTGTCATCAGGGGATCATGACGAATATTGAGTGGACAGTAATAGAGGGAATGAATTCTATGAGTACAAATTCACAAGTATTTAATCAGAAATACTGGCTGAAGCGTTGGGCCTGATAATATTTCTAACTCAACTATGGATAATAGTCTCCATACTATTATCAGATAATATATTCTTTACAACGCGAGGTGCACGAGGAAACTGAACCTGTGCAGTAAAAAGGTTACTGGGTTGACGACTGATACTCAACTCCTTAAGTAAATTTTTACAAGTTGGTGCTCACTACAGGGGTAGTTAAGTAGAAGAATCTATCAATTATGTCATATAAAGAAGAAATGCGCAAGTTGTGGACTGAGATCGCCACAGTAAATCAGCATGCCTTAAACTCTGCAGACCATTGGGAGTTCTCAGCCTTGAAGGAACGGGTAACCAAGATGGAAGAAGAATTTGAAAACGTAGCCAACTTTGATTATGAGTTGCTCAGCAAAGTAAACTTGTCAAAGAGGAAAGAAGGAGACCTCGTTTGAGAAGTCCTATTCCTGAAGATGGAACGTGAGCAGATTGCATTCATTTGAGAAAGTTTGGTGTGGACATTGAGAGATTGATGAAAGAAGTAGAGGATTTGAAAACCCACAGATGTGCATGTGAGCCTGATATGGTCAGTGATGGTGAAGAGGGAAGTCCTCAAATGATACTTGGGAAGATGAACACCTCAAGAAATATGCCACCCGCAATTAATGCTAATTTAGAGATGACGCCTGAAGTCACTCCACAAGTGATCTGAGTAGCTATACTGAGAGAATCGGCCCAAAATGACTTGGAGGAATTCAGAGCAACACCTAAATTTCCCACATTCCATCTGGATAACGCCCCAGCGTTTTTCCAACTATTTGACATGACCATGAATGGATATGGGGACCATCAAAAGGCGTTGACGGTTATTAACTGTTTGGACACAGATTGCTAGAACCTAGTGTTACCCCACTTAGAGGGGGACAGCTGGTCCTATGCCGAGGCTAAAGTGGCCATAATGAAAGGAGTTCAGCAGTCCAACCTGCATGTCAAAACGCAAGCAAGAATTTATAGGAATACAATTCCATAAAGATGAGTCTTTTGCAAGCTTTGCGGATTGATTTTACCAGGAGTCGCAGATCCTGGCTGGAGTAAAGGTGTTAGATGACTTTGATGCAGGAATCACTTTGCAAGTGGCCCTTCAGCCCTATCGCGATTTTCATTGAATGATGTCTACTGTATTTGTGACCAAGATAACTACCTCAAAAATGGTAGATAACCTGAAGATTCTGAGAGCGACGTTTGATGCCCCCAAATAGAAGCTTCAAGTCCAATCTGGTCTGAAGTCTGAATCCCACGAAAGGGAAGTGAAGGAGCAAAGGAGAATTTTAACCAAATTGTGCCAGGAAATAAGACTGAGGAATTCAAACGGTTAAATAAGAAAGAAAATGTCTGCTTCCAGTGTGGCGGGAAAGGGCATTTCGCCGCACACTGCAAAAAACCAAAGGATCAAATAAACGTGGTCCAGGCTAAAAAGACAGCAGTAGCCAAAGGTTTGGGAAAAGGTCCCACTGCCTAGACAAGGAACATATTAGAGCGGTGGAGAAACCTGTTCCTCCTGATATCTTGAATGAAGAGATAGATATTAGTAATCTGTTCGTAGATGATGAGCAGGATCAGCTATATCAAGTGGTCAATATGGATATAAACGCTGTGACCAGAGCTGGGGCGAAGAAGGTTGACCCTGAGATAGTTCAGGAAGTTGCCTGGCCGTACACCTGACAACTGGTGGAGAAGATTCAGACCACCGAGAATCCTGATGAGTTAACTAATGTTCACTTAGATGAAGCTAATCTGTCGATTCCCCTTGGCGCAATTAAGGAATTGTTTACTGTATTATCAGTGCAGATTATTCATACCCTATATTTGGCTAATAACGCCGCAATTCACTCAGTAAATACTCTATTACAATACTCCAAGCGTACATATATAGATATTCAAGTGAATCAAGTGAGGGTATGGGCGATAGTTGACAGCGGAGCACCCATCAATATTATGTTGACTAAGCTGGTGAAGAAGATGAAGATCTCTCTGGACTTGGAACACAAGAAAGAATACAGACAGCTGGGCCGAACACCACCATTTCTTGTGGAGTGTATAGTGTGCTGCCACTACGATTTGGGTCATTGGTGGTATCCGCGCCAGCAATAGTTTTGGCAAACCAGAACTATGATATCTTGATCAGAACGGAGTTTCTGTGGAAGTATGGAGTTAAATGTAACTTTGAGGATAACACGTTGACCATCCTGAGTCAGACATTACCATTGGTATACCAGAAGGATGGTGAAGTTCTGTTGAACTGGAGAAATAACTTCATTAATCTGATATACAATGACAGCATTGTACCAATTTAATACCAATTAGTTGGTAGGAAGTGATAAGAGATACCAGCGGAAATCCTAGATAACCGGGGAATTCCCTTAAGGACTAAGAAGGAAAGAACCATACCAGCCAGATTGCAGATGATAGTCAACACAGGGTTGACTTTAGAGATTCCGGAGCTGTTGTATGGAGAAGTTGGTAGCCCCTGGAAGAAGTCCAGAGTGGAGCCATGGGTGGCTCTCAGGATAATCATGCCGGGCCATGGAGAATACAAGTTCTCTTGGCAAAGTAAACAAAAAACTGATGAAGATCAAGAGGAATCAAATCATTGCATTTATTTATTTAATCCTGATGGCAGAATTGAGACAAGACCATGATTTTGGGTCTCTCAAGGAAATTGGATTATCAGCTGGAATGGCTGAAAGCATCAACCTATTGGTTGATTGAGAGAAGCTCGCAGATCTGCCAGAAGGGCAGAAAGAGGAGGTGCTCAAATTATTTGAGAGATTTTGGGAAGTGTTCACTCAGGATGACCACAATTTGGGATGCGCACAAGGCGTAATTCACTGGTTGACACCGGGGAAAATATACTGATAAGAATTAGACTGATCCAAAGATTAAAAGCCACCAAAGTGGTAGTATAAGATGAGATCAGCAAACTAGTGAAGCATGGGCTCCTAGTTCCGTCGTCAAGTCCCTGGGCAAGTCTGATTCTGATCATAAAGAAAAAAGAAGGATTAAATTGGGTAGTGATTGACTATTGGAGGCTGAACAAAATTATGAAGAAGGACTTGTATCCCCTACCAAGGATTGAAGATGCGCTAGATCGATTAGGAGAAGCGAAGTATTTCTTCACAATGAACCTAATCTCTGGATACTGGCAGATTGACTTGCCAGAAGAAGACCAAGAAAAATGTGTGATTATTACCGCACAGGGGTTATATCAGCCAACGAGGATGCCCCAGGGTCTTTGCAATGCGCCTGCAACGTTTCAGAGGGCCATGGAAGCAATATTGAGCAACCTGAAGTTGTCATGCATCCTGGTATATTTGGATGATATCAATGTGTTCAGTAGAACGTTTACTGATCACCTCCATCAATTGAAAGAAGTTTTTAAAAGACTATCCGCGGCTAACTTCAAGATTAAGCCAAGGAAGTGCATCTTCTTCAAGAAGGAGCTGGAATATCTGGGAAATGTGATTAATGCAAATGGATTGCAGCTGCAACCCCAGAATATAGCAGCTATTGAGCGCATGGCTGTGCCAAAGAGTGTCCGAGACATCCAAGTGTTCCTTGGGATGGTTGGATACTACAGAAGATTTATTTGGGACTTCGCCCAAATAGCTGAGCCTTTGTTTCATTTACTAAAGGATCCAAAAAAAGGATTCATATGGAATGAAGAGGCCCAGGACTCCTTCAATGAGTTACGCCAGTACTTGATAAATTTGCCAATTCAGAAATATCCAAATTTCAATTGGGAGTTTATCATTCAAACTGATGCTTTGTTGATGGCGATTGGCGCCATACTGAGCCAAGTAGATGAACTTGGGGACGAACATCTGGTGGCATATGTGAGCTGGACACTCTCAGCCACTGAGAGGAATTACACCGTGACTGAGAGTGAATGCCTTGCAGTCATTTATGCTTGTAAGAAGTTTTGGGTGTATGTCCATGGAACACACTTTAAAGTGATGACGGACCACTCTTTGTTGCGTTGGCTGCACAATTTATGGGAACCTGAAGGATGACTGGCCCGATGGGCACTTAAACTTCAGGCTTATGATTATGAGATAGTCCACCGAGTGGGGGATTCTCACCATAACGCAGATGGCTTATCGCGGTTACCAATGGTCCAGTTGGTATACCTGCAGGTGGATGAGCTATTCCAGAGAATGGTTGAAGTAAGAATTGAGGATGAGCCTCAAGAAATCCAAGGTGTGCTTCAAAAAGTGATGGAAAGCACCAAGACCATGGATGGACAAGTATTCAAGATGATAAATGGGAAACAGCTATTATTCTAAAACTGTAGGAAAGAGCAGCAATAGTTTAAGCTGCTCATAAGGTTGTCGGGCATGGAGACCTGAGAAAAACAACTGACCATATTCGCCAGTATTATTACTGGGAATCAATTAACTATGATGTCGCAGATTATCTGGCTTGTTGCATGGAATGCCAGCTGCATAAACCACACAAGAATACAACTGGATATTGACTGGTCCAACCTGGATTTGCATGGCACACAGTGTCCATTGATGTGATGGGACTGCTGGCAATGAGCACAGGAGGAGTCAAGTACATCATAGTAGCTATTGACCATCTGACAAGATGGGTCAAAACAAAAGCCCTAACCAGAGTTGATGCTACTAGTACTGCGAGATTAATCCTGGATCAAGTAGTATACTGGCATGGATGTCCACAAGTCCTACTGAGCAACAATGGGACCAACTTCATGTCTCATGTGATCCTGAGGCTAAACAAAATAATGGGGATTTGAAGAGTCATGTCAGTACCATACTGGCTGGAGATAAATGGACTGGTAGAATGGATCAATGGGACGCTGGCCACGATGCTGAGGAAGCTAGTTGCAGGGAGAACTTCTGTGTGTGGAATGTACCTGAGTTCAGTGATGTTCGCCTACAACATTAGTCATCATACGGTGATGGGAAAGATGCCATTTGAATTACTATATGAGAGGAAGGCCGCGTTGCCGCCAATATTATATTTGGTAGTAGAACCTACGTTGGGGATGAGTACCAAACAATACCTGAACCAACTGATGAGTATCCCAATCAATATGCAATCACAAGCATTTGATACAACCTTGAAGAAAAGGATATGAGCGAAATTGACAGATGATAAGAACTGACTGGAATTAGAAGAATATTGAATAGGAGAAAAAGTCACCTATTGCAATATGCATGGTTTTGGATGAAGAAAAAAATTGGATGCATTATGGTTGGGTCCGTTCAAAGTAATTGCCAAGATGGCGACTGATGCTTACTCCATCAAGAATCTCTTGGATGGAAGAGTAGTAAATTGAGTCCATACTAAATATCTAAAGCATTGGATTGAAGAAAAAAATAAAAGAGTTCCTGAAGGACCAATGAACCATTAAGTTGGTAATGTCCTGATGATTAGGTCAAGTCCAAAAAAAGGACCTCTGAACCATAGAAAACTGGTAGGTTTAAGTGCCCAGGATCCAGTTTGGGGGAAAAGATGGACCTCTGAACCAAAACAAGGTCAAGTCCCATAGAAAAAAAGAGAATAAAAATAAAAAATTGATAAAAGATATTGAAAAAAAATTAAATTTATAAGAAAAAAGAAGCCAAAATTTTTATTATTTTTATTTTTATTGGTTGTCCTCAGTATGGGGATGATTCCGCCTATGTCACCTCTTGGGGGAGGGAGGATGGATCGTGGTAGGAAGAAATAGCCCATCAAAATCAATATGTGATTGGACACTTGTGAGGGCAAGGCCTACACAAAACCACATTTGTTGCGCAGATGCTGAGCCCTGAGAAAACGCAACTAGGTGAAGGGAAATTGATACGTTGGAAGAAGCCAATTGAAAAACCTCAGAGCAGGGAGGAAAACAGCAATAGAGGAAGAGGCAATTGGCAAATAACCCCAAGTAATCCTAATAAGGCACCAGTGCCAGAAGATTTGTCTTGAGTGCCTGCTGATGGGCCTCATCAAGAACACCGGACATGTGAGCCAGCAGCAAAGAAGGAATACTCAATGGGGGTTATCAAATCTTGCCCCCAATTAATGTCATTAATGGAAGATAGCAATGAGAAGCTCCGGAGAAGAAGTAGTTGTGTAAAGAGCGGATTGCATCTTACAAATGATGACTATGTGCTTCACAGAAGCTAAAGCTGAACGACCAATGAAAGCCAGGCAAGGCTGAAAGCTTCGTTGACCAACTTCAAAGAACTTGGCCAGAAAAGTGGAGAGCATAAGTGGCAGTATCCTGATCCAGAAGGTTGTCCAGATCAGAGGGATTCAGCACAAGTGTCAACGCCTCAGTGACTTGTATCTGGAGTTCAGCGTAGGGGAGCTTGAAATGTATGCTGTTCCCAATTGAAAGCTCAGAAACCAGCACAGTGGGTTTGTATAATTGACCGAGTTGGAAGAGGAACTCAGGGAGCAAGTCTGACTTAGCTAAGAACAAATGATCCAAAGTGACTGACATGACCTCTGGAGCATTGACAATGATGTTTGGAGCATCAGTGAAAGGAGCCAAATCCAGGAGGGTTTCGAAGTCCAACTTGGGAATTGACTGCAAAGGAAGAGTTGGCTGAGAGTTGTTCAAAATGATGGCAAGCCTGGTTTTGGAGGGATTGGTCACTGTTTCCGGTAATTCAACAGAAGGACTATCCCCTTGTGCCAGACTAGGCATATGAGTCCTGGAAGGACCAAAGAAGAGGTTCCATCAAGCATCCCAACTCATCTGCTGGAAGAGGCAGAGGTCAAATCTGAAAGACTGTTAAGAAGTTGCTGGTAGTGGGATTCTGAGTTTGACATATGAGCAGGACTAGAGGGGGGATGTCAGACTTATATAGAAGTTGACATTATGCACTCTATAATCCATTAGGCTCCAATTTCGGGGATTTAATTTCAAAAATTAATGAAATAACCTTTCCAAGGAAAGAATTAAGAATGACTTACAGCCAAGAGGTTATGAGCGAAATAACAAGGGTGGAATAGAAATAAGTATTCTTAATCAAACTGTGAAATGAACATCAATAGCAAGAGTCTCCTGTCTAGGATGAGGAGAGAATCAGGAATTCAAGGATGCCAGATCAAGAATCCTGAATATGACAGTGGGTCATATACCCTGATGGGGGGAAAACTGGATCCTGGGAAATATATTGTCACAAGTAAATCGATCAGCCTGGAATGACAAGAGGTTGTGGGGACCGCACTCTGAGTATGCAGAGCAAGGAAGAAGAGGAGGAATGCCATATGCTGAAGGTTGTCCCAAGTAGCATTAAGTATTGATGAGTGTACTCCGCTTGAACCAATGAAGTATTCAACCAGGTGTCTGAAGTGGTATTTCCATGCCTCGGTCCTTTTCTTCCTGTAAATCTAGGCAAGAGGGGGGATGTGTTGGGATTTTTGCCCATATTCCCATCCTGCTATATTACCTGGTGTTGCTAGGGGAAAATTCCCTAAAGTGAAGTGAATCAGAAATCAGTTAGCCCAAATTTTGGAGGAACTATTTTCAGGGGATTTTGGGATATTTGCCTGGTCATATCCATTGGGGATCAATCTGGACAAATACCTAATATCTCATTAGGCAGGGCAGCTGACGAAATAGGGACATCTGATAGTGATTAACTATCAGGTGTACTTATTGGGATTAGTTGGGTTTTATTGCTGACTGATTGGAAATGAGTAGTGAGTTGTGAGGCGAGTGATGATGCCTGCAACTAGTGAATTGATTGGTTGGTGAAGTGACCTGCCATAATGGGTAAAAAGTCCCATTACTTAATCAGGCTGCTAGCTAATTATGGTTGGTTCACTTGGATTGAGAGGAAAATGTTAGGGACACGTTTCTGACTCTTTCTGTTTGAGGTCTTAAGGATGTCCAATGATGGAATCCTAGCCAGGATGGGGAATACCATTGCTGCTGAGATGAGGAAGGGTGATTCAATGGCAATGGCTGCCGTTTCATCAAAGAGGTGTCAACTGAGGGTTAGATGGCTGAATCCCCTATAAATTCCCTAGGATTCACTATAATAAAAAACAACTATTACTACAAGCAATAACTAATAATGAAAATCATTATTAGTTATATTGTAGATTTGGTTATAGTTAGACTATCAGCATCCAGTGTGAAGTTCCATCTCAAGGATATTATTGCAGAAGGCAATAATTGGAAGACTTTCAGAGAGAAGAGTAGAGATCCAAGCGGGGATCTAGAGACAAAGAGAACCACAACTAAAGATAGCTGCTGACTGTATGTTAGGCTGAAGGAGACTGTCATCAGAGGATCTTGATGAAGATAGAGTGGACAGTAATAGAGGGAACAAATCACTATGAGTACAAATTAACAAGTATTTAATCAGAAATACTGGCTGAAGCGTTGGGCCTAATAATAGTTCTAACTCAACTATGGATAATAGTCTCCATACTATTATTGGATAATATATTCTTTACAATGCAAGGTGCATGAGGAAACTGAACCTGTGCAGTAAAAAGATTACTGGGGTGACAACCAATACTCAACTCCTTAAGTAAATTTTTACAGGTTTAGTCCCTCTATAGGCCTTAATATTTGAAAGTTTGATGTGAAAAAATATAATCTAAAAGCATAGTAGTTTAGGTTTTACCCTACATTAAAAAAAGTATTTGAAGTGGGTCAATCTTGGGACAAATATATCACCCTAAAGTTTTTTATTCTGTACAGGTTTTAAACTTGTAATGAACAAAACCTGCACTAGGGTTAAATTAGGAATTACCCTGCCAGGCTAATCAGCCTTTTTTACTCTAAATTAAAAACCTAAAAATAGAATAACCTAACAATTTATAATATTCTGGCTGTTGAGTATTATCCCTATGGGATGAAGGTGAGGTTTAATATAGTTTTAATGCATTTAAACAGCTATTGCTATTAATAGCTAAACTTACTTTAGGATCTAATTTTTATAAAGTTTTAAACATATAAATCTACCTTTGCAATCTCAAAATTTGTTAAGTCTTTGAAGCCTGCTGTATACCATTTTTTGTTCAAACCTATGCTAGTGCAAACTTCCATATGTTTTCTATTATCACCTGAGGTTGCCCCAGGTATCAAAGTTTTTAACAGTAATACTCTTGATTGAGCTGTTATTTCATAAGGAGGCCTACTTTTTTTCTACATACTTTAAACTGATTTCTAAAATTATAGTAGATCTGATTCATGTTGTACATAATACTCTTCTGATTCAGTGATAGTAATGGTTTGGGCTTAAGGGTTAGGTTTGGGGTGGGTTGGGTTAGACTGGTGGGAAGATCTGCCACCCATTTTTCACCTAAGTTATGACCCAGGCATTAATCTTGGCAAGAGGCAGAGCCTTAGTGTTGGCGCCTATCTTTTCTTAAATGTAACAAATGGGTTTGCACAAATATCCACAAGAGAATCGGGAAGTAAGAGCCACATAACTGACTCTACTAGGGACCAGCCCGCCTGAGCCAATCCCAAACCCATCCGCTGAGTTTTGCCATTGCCACGTGTACTTGGATCCAAGTCCACACTCTGTTGGATACCAAGTTACATGCCAACGCCACACCATGCCCACTATTGGAGCCCATGCCTTTGATCCAATATTCTATTTTAAATAAAATATTCTTTTCTTGTGCAACCAAATCTTTATTGGATTTTTAGGGTTTATCATAGAAGGCTCAACTGGCTATTCAAGCCAGCATATCCTCAAGTATTTAGTGCTTTTGTGAATATAAAATAGGCTTTCCCTCTATGCCAAGCTCTCCTGAACCTTCCAGCACATCTTGGGTGAAGATTCCATTCCCCATGGAATCATCATCTGAAACACTTGTAAGTCTGATGTCATATTGACTTGGATGCATTTCAGTTTTGGTCTGTCGAATTTCCCTCACTCCAATTCCCCTTTATTTGGGTTTCTTCTTATTAATTTCCTATTTGGATTGAGTACTAACTGATCCATTGCAATGTATGGATCAGGTACTACCTGATCCGTTACACTAAAGGGTTAAAAAGCAAAGTCCATCTTGATAGCTATGGCAGAAGACCTTATAAAAGAAAAATAATTTTTTAGGTCCATTTCATATAGCCAGCAATGTCAAAAAATAAATTCAAATTGCCACTAAGTATCTCACCAGATATTTTTTTGAAAATGCTGTACCTAAGGTTGATATCCTTACTGCAGGACATCTTTATAAGAAATACTTAAACCCTATGGACCCCCTCATATTATTTTATCTGACAAGGGGTAACATGCAACAACAATCAGGTCTATGAGACAACTGATTAAGCAAACTAAGCATTCTATGATCACTTTTTATAATCCCCAGTGTAATGGACTAAATGAAAGACTCAATCAAACTTTGTTATGTGCCTTTAAAAAGGCTGTAAGAAAATTCTGAGAAATGGTCTAACAATTATCACAATAATATGGGCTTACTACACTAAAATCCATACTACCACTCAATGCACTCCTTTTGAACACATTTTTAGAATTGTGTATTAACCTGACACATCATTTAAAAATTGGATAACAAGACCTCAGCTGTATTCCAAATGAATGCTCAAAGTGCCACCTGAGAACAGGCCAACCATTTAAAAAATTTGATATGATAATTAGGCTAAGAGTATTCAGAATTTCATCATTGGTAATTTCATCCTAATTTTCTAGATAAATAGCTCAATTCAAGTTTTAAGAAGAACACCACTCTTTTAAAGAACCTTTTTAAGTCTCCAAAGCCCTGAATTACAGAAACTAAAACCTGGAACTCTTTAGTACTAAAAAAAACCTGGAACTCTTAATAGAATAACTACCAGTCATATCAGAAGAGTGTCTATAAACTCTCCAGTTCCAAGCGTGTTGGTGCACGGTGCATAGGCCCAATGCAAGGTAACTAGTCATCAGTATTAAAGGAAACATTTCTTATAGAGGGTGCATGAGCTAAACTAACATAGGGTGAGGGTGGCTAACATGGTAAAGACTTATAAAGATTTAAAAACAGCAATACTTGGGTAGGCCCCAAAGGGTGTCCATATCCAACCTTTGATCAGGGCTAGAGTGCTTGGGTACCTCAGTCTGGAGGGAACCAGGCCAGCTCAGCGGTGCCCCTGATGCAATTGTAATTTTAATGCCAATAAACCATTAACGTTATGCAAGACCTCATCAAAGAGGTCTGTGCACCTGTTCACCCAATTTATCATAAAACAAAACATAAACTAATGAGGGATTTTATTAATAGGGAAGACAACCAATGAGGAAGTTTGGTATCAAAGAATCACATTTAAACAAAAATGGGGGAATTATCCAATGGTGAAAATGGTGCTAATCCCAGGTGCACTAATAAGCGCATGCTTCCATCCAACAGGGTACTATACTTCAAAATTGACCAAACTCTAGTAATTGATTGGAGTTGAGGCTGACTCAAGTTGGAAATTTTGTAATTTTGAATGGGTTCCAAAACCCCGTTCACTGTTTAAACAAATTGAGCTGTCATCAATTAAATAGTAACATGTCCATTTTAACGCCAAAGCTGTATCAAGGGGATGGGCGTTATGCACCTCACCTGGACCAACCTTAGCATATCTGGCCTGTACCCAGCGTTGGTACAAGGTGTGCTTTAGATCAAGAAGATCCTGTAACTTGACCTTTTGGTCCTCCTGATGCCCAGCCTTGCCTTGGCTGTTGGTACCCTTAATGAAGTCATGTAAACATGACAAGTCAACCATCAACAGAAATAGTCTCAAATTCTATCAGCTTAAAAATGAATAAGGGAGAGTCATGATGAAACTAAGTCCTTGGGTCTATAAGAATAATCCCTCCCTTGTTTTACTCTTGTGTCAATTTTATTTATTTTTTCTGAATCCATTTCTTAACCTAAAACTCTTTCCCTTTGAAATTTTTCAAATAATCAGGTATAAAAACCTGATCAGATTTTATAGCAAAATTAAGTAAATAAAGCATAACTTATATTTAACATCTTCACTTTCTAATTTCTATCCTAACTGCTCCACCAACAATTTTGAGTTAAGTTCCAAGTTGTGCCCACCAAATGCTGACAAATGAAATGACCAATAGTTACCATATATAAGGTGCTGTTAATATATTTCTCATGATGGAACTAGAACTTTAGAGCCTTTATGACAATGCATCATGACAAGTCAACTTGGATAAGGTAATACCAGAAGCCCTTTAAACTGCTACACTTTGAGTTAATAAAGCGTAGAACAGGTACCCTACAAATTGATGTATGGAGTAAAAATTGGTGCTTTTCAAAAATGAGGACTTTGTTTAAAAAATAAGAGAAATATAATGTAAATCTGGAAAATCAACTTTGATAGAATTGAAAAACAAGCCAAAATTGTAACAATCAAGTTTGTCTCAATTGTTGCATTCTGACTTGGATTCAGATTTTCTGAATCTGAGTTGGATCACTTTAAAAATACTTTTGGTTTGGTCATTTTGGGCGCTGGGTTGAGCCTCACCCAAGTTGTAGATTAGGCTTGTGTGAACCTAATCAATGACTCAGGTGAGGCCCCAAAGGGCTGCCTTTATAAGGCATGCCTGCCCATTCCAAAGTTCACTTCATAATTCTCTTACCCTAGCATTCCCTACCTGGGGAGCATTGGGAGGCTCCTCAGATGAGCTATTGATGGCAGGGCCTTTTTATATGTCCAGAATAAAAATAAAGGTTGTTTTGGGGTTAGCATACCTCACTTACCTGTGGTCTTTTTCCTTGTTGAGGAGCTTTATGAGTGGGTTGGTTCAGACCAACTCCCCAGAGGACTTTGCATAACCAACCAGTAGTAGGTGATTGTTGGACTTTTCAGGTGTCATGAGTACCTCTCCCTACTTGGTTGGCTGTTTGGTTGCTTGCCGGTAGCACCAAACAAATATTTGAATATACTGCATTCAGAACTTGGGTTTTTTCTGGTTCATTACAAAAATAAAAAAGATTTTTAATATAAAAATAAGTAGCCTTTTGAGACTACTTTTTAGAGAATTAGTGCTAATCTAAAATTAAAATTTTAAATTTTAGCTACAGATGATTTATATTAAAATGGGAAGGCCATAATTAATTGTAGGAGTGATATTAAATTACAACCTAATATTAGTAAACTTGGACAAAAAACCCCTTCCAGATTTCTTAAGTGAAAGGCATTTTATAAATTTCTTGAGAGTTTATAATGAGGGAAATGTTAAGAAATACTCGGATTTTTAAAATACAAAGAATTTTTATGAATTACAAGGGATATCATCTGATTGGCATCCCCTTGTTATACCTTATTTCCTGTTTGATGATATAAACATACCATAACTGTTACTAGATAAACATATTATGTTTTGTTAATTTTATGTGAGAAAAAGAACCTTCTTTAAAAGAGGCACTAAAAAGTATAAAATAATTGAAAAATTATATTGCCTCAATAAAACCTTTTTGAAGTCAGTTTCATCTTCCAACCTGACTTATAGAATTTTGCTCACAAATAAAAATCATATCTTTTATCTGGATTGGGTCCAAGGGTAAACTATAAGCGACATAAAATATACAGTGCTGAGTATATATATTATAAATGCCTATTATAAGTCATTTAAAATATGGCACTGACTTCAAAAGGGTTTTATTGAGGAGGCATAATTTATTGATTATTTCATACTTTTTAGTGACTTTTTTAAATGAGATTCTTTTTCCCAAAAAAACTTTACCACCATTTCTTTTTCCCAAAAAATTTAGTGCATTCTAAAAGTAGATCTTTTTCCAATTTTATTAAAAAACCCTATATTATATATCCTTTTTGAATCCTCACTATTTCTCTATAAAATTAAACATTGTATATATATTATATATAGTATCTCATAAACAAATATACTAATAAATCATTTTATAAAATTTAGTTGATTTTATTGCTCATCTATGCTAAATTTACTGATTGCCATATAAAATAATTCATCAAAATAAATTTAGGTGATTTTATTAGTCAATATATGCTAAAGTTACTGATCACCACCTACAGTAATTTATTTTATTAATTTAGTTGATTTTATTGGTCAATCTATGTTAAATTTACTGTTCGCCATCGAAAATTCTTCAATTTATCAAATTTAGTTGAATTTATTGGTCAAATTACTCTAAAACGATGGCCATCTATAATGATTTAAGCTCATCTCGCTATGATCTCATACTTACCTGAATTTTGAACATACCCCCCAGCCATAGGGCGTATAACATGTCAAAGTTGCTTCGAAGCTATCGCTTCACCAATATTGGAACAAAGTTTATCCAGTGATGGACATTCCTACAATTGAAATCCAACGCTTCAGCCCATTTTAATATCTACTTAACACATTCACTGACTGACTGGCGTACTGAAAGACTGACTGACATCTGAAACCTTCAAGTCTGATAGGTTCAATCTATTTGGTTAAGTGGGTGAGAATTGGCAAATCTTATCGAATCTGAAATTATCGAGCCTGACGGATTCAATCTATTTGGGTGAGTGGGTGAGAATTGGCGAATATTATCTAATAATTCACCAAATTACTCACCTGAAACTCAACAAAATCAGTATTAGAGTTTAAGTAGATTAAGTAGTTAGGATGATCAGCTCACCAGTCATGAGGGCAACAGCGAAGCTGTTAGTCCGAGTGGCTCGAGAGTAACACTGGCACAGCCTATAGGCTACAATATGAGCTTATCATCTGATAAACTAAATACCATAGCAAAGCATGGGTATCTGGATGTTAGGTTTATATATTTAAAAACCTGCCTAATTTGGTTCACCTAATTAATAAAATACTTTTGGCAAGGTAAGTAGAAGTTGATTTAGTAGTTTGGAAGATATGTCATATATTCAATGATTTTAAGTATAAAGAGATGCTTCGGGTAGCAGTTTGGTGTTATTTGATTGATTCGATAGGTTTTTTTTGTTTGGCCGAGTGGTTGATGGCTTTTGTTCGAATCAATAAGATACAGTTTAGCTTTGAGGGGTGATTAGTTATTGGTTGATTTGATAATTTCAGTTAGCTTTAGATGAGTGGTTGGTGGTTTTTGGTTGATTCGATTGAGCAATTAGATTTGGCTGAGTGGTTTTGTTTATCTATAATATAAAATCTAAATTAATAAATTGATAATCTGAAATTTTATAAATACCGTAGTGAAGCAAGGGTAAATCGGCTAGTACTTACTAAATTAACAATCAGATACTGGAAAAAACTTACAAAAGTAAAATGGGACCTAAGTTGGAGCATCCTCTTTTTTTGAAAAAATAAGGACATCCAAATTGGTCCTATAATTTCAGAGTTATGCACGAACGAACGTAGAAAAAAATATATACAGGTCAAATTGAGAACTTCCCTCTTTTTCAAAGTCGGTTAAAAAGCCATCATGTTTCATTTTACTAAACTCAACTCGAATTACTTAAAACACCCAAAATCGAGTAAATCCGACACTCGATCGCTAGAAAATGTAATCGCTCTTATCTGCTCAGATAATAGCTGTCAATTTTGGGTTTAAACTTCTTGATGTAACGGCTTCTAAGAGTTTGTACTAAAGCTCAAAAAGTGTCATTTACTTTGTTGAAAGTATTTAATAACGTGTAAAAAGTTATCTTACAAAATCATAATTTAGTAAATTATTTTTCAACACTCAGCTCGTTAATTAAGGTTAGTTAACCATCTGTGTGCCTTTTTTAGCACTAGGTGGTCCCAACCAAAAGGGGGGATACACCGATTTTAACCATCTGTGTACCTTTTCTTATTCTATGCTTGCTTGCGTCTTAATTTTTTAACCACTAGAACACATTTTTATACTCTTAAATAATGTAGTTTATCTTATCTTTTAAAAATAAAAAATAAAACTTCTGTGTTCAAGTTGTAATTTCCTCAGTTAGCTTGGATGTCAATTTTTAGATTGTTCGGCAGTATCTTATAACCACTTAGTTCTATCGTCACTTTATTTCTACTCTGCTTTATGAAATTATTAAGTTGTAACAGTTTTTATTTATTTATGTTTAAAAGCTAAAAATAGAAATCTTAACCTGTATCTTTACTATCTTTCAGGTGATAAATGCATTTATTTATTGCCGTTTTTAGGCTTGGATTTGTTTTATGCTTTTGTACAAGCATAGAATTATACTTTTTTACGTAAACAAATCAAATAAAGTGTAAATTGTTTGACAAACCCTTATAAAAACGATTTACTTGTGCTTTTTATATTGTCCTATTAATCTTGTTTTTAAATTGTGGTCCATTTAGAACTTGCGATAACTTTTCTAATATTTTAGCCCTTTGCCATTTTTATCACTTTCTAAGGGATTTCTGAGTTGACTGAGTAGACATGAACGCACCAGATAGATTCGAGCTTTTTTTGCTTCCTGATGGAGTCAAGAAGTAATTTTCATTTATAAACTATGACGCATTTATTTTTGCAGCTCACCCTAACCTACATCATGTTTAGGCTTGAAATATGCGGGGAAATAATTAACATGAAAAACAGTTGCCTATACAAGATTGAACGAGAAGATCACACTATAGGCAATCTGCTAAAAGATAAAGCATCCTTGCTCTTCAGCCTAATGAATAGGGAACTTCACAAAGACCCCAAAGTTAAATTTGTTGGATATAAAATTCCTCATCCCCTTCAACACCATGTTGAACTTTACATCCAGACGGAAGAGGAGTACTCGCCAAACACTGCTTTGGAGCAAGCCATTGCTAGGCTCTTGGACACCATTGGCATGCTGAAGACTCGGTTTGAAGTAGGAAATATGTTTTTTACTTAACACGCAGAGATTGCGCTAGGGCCGGCTAGGATATTGTCCGAAAAAGTCATGGCAAGCAAGCCACAGTTCTCAGTATTTGATAGCAACGCCATTGAAATGGCAAACTCTGGTCTTTTCAAACAGACCTTTCCTATGAGGGGTACTTTTGGAAATGGCGAAATGATTATAGAGGATGATCGCCTGTTTAAAGGGCCTAGAGATACAGTAGTGGAGCCGACTTACCAAACCTCTGCTCATAACGAGACCTTCGATGGTGCTTTTGAAGAACACTACTTTAACAACCCAGCAGGGAGCGTTGCTTACGATGTAGATCATCCTTCGGGTTCTCAAAATTATGACGCTGATGATTTTTAACTTATAAACAAATACAAAATTGCATAAGTAAACCTTGTTTTTAAGTAGAAGTTTAATTTAAAGTTTTTGTGTTTGCTCATTTTAGTTGACTTCCAGACTTTTGAGGTAACTTGTAATTGCTTAACATTATGACTTGAATTAATTTTGCTGTAATAATGCCATTATATGCCTGATAGATAAAATGCTATGGGTTTGAAGGCTTAATCAGTAATCAATTTGTGTCGCTTTTGGGGAAGAGCATGTAAAAATTATGGGGTTTAGAGTTTTATAAGCCTGAAAGTCCATTAACTGATTGAGATCTGAGTGTAGCTATTTTATGCAGAAGAGAAATGAGTAGAAGGAAGTTTTGTTGCTAAATGAGCGCGAGGGCAAAACTGCTTAAGTGCTATAATAGATAGAGGCAGAGGAAAGATTTAATATTTAGCTTGATATCCTAACAATCAACGCATTTAAAGGTGTAGGGCATGGCCGTTGAAAAGGCTTTAAAAAGCATCAAATGTATTTTTTGAAGTATTACTGACAAAAATATCATTTTGGCTTTATTAACTAAGAGCAGGTAAATTTAGCACCGGGAACCTATATTTGGTAACTCAAAGGATGGAAGGCAGATTTAAACTTTAATTAAATGGAGGTTTTAGTACAGCTTTAGTAGGGCTTTATAAAATCAGGTTTTGCAAAATTTAAATGTAAAGTTTTAGCTATTCTATATATAAAAATTATTTTAAGCTGCATAGCAGCATAGGTATAGGCCACTTCCTTTTATTGTTCTATAAAAGAGATTAATATTGGTGCTAGTCATTAGTATATTTTATGGGCTAATGCTCCTAAGGAAAAACCGCACCCATATTATAAACCAGACACTAGCCTAGATGATCCTTTTTCTATATAGAGTAATTTGACATTGAGATAAAGTCAAGGCATAAGTAAGATGTGCATTAAAAGTTAACCTTCATAAAGCCTTGATTTGTTATGTTGACTAATAGTATGTAGTTAAATTATTGAGATTTTATTACATTTAATGCACAAATAGTCAAAGGATTTCAAAAGCTAATATCTATATGTATCACACTATAGTTATAAATAAGACATCTTTGGTTTTTGTTATATGTAATTCTCTAGGTAGGGGATATATGGTATTATACTAAATCTCAACCTCATCTTTCTGGTTATTCTAAACTTATAGGTTTATTTTCTATATTTCAAAGTTATATGTTCAAAAAAATCCAGTTGGCGTTGCTATTGTAACTGGCCAATCTTAGATTTTCTAACTTAGTTGCATAAGCCCCAGCACCTTGCATAAGAGCAGGTTGCATTCACTGCTCCCCATGCTAGAATGGTATTACCTTGACCTCATATAAAGAGCTGTCTCCAAAAAATATATAGCCTATAAAAGTCTGGATTTTATTTTATTATAAATCACAATGTCCTAAATATAAACTTGGCCTCTTGTAGCCCTTGGACTGCAAGTATTAAGTCTCCAACTGATATGCTTCCAGCTCTTGCAACTCAGATATCCCCACTTGTGTCAAAATTATAGTTTAGCATTCCTATACACTTCAACAAGAGGCTAAACCCTAACTGTAACACTTCTTTGAAGGAATTTTCTTTAAGTGTTTTCAGGTGACAGAGACTGGTCAGGGCATGGCACACCTCTATACTTTAGCCATTTAGCTTGGAATTATTTACATGCCTAAAATTGATAATCAGTTAACATATACTTATTAGTCTATTAATGAAACTTTCATGTTAGGATAATGTTTGTTATTTTGAAAGTGAGATTTGGGCTCCCTAATGCATCATTTATTACCAAGTCAAAGTTTTCTGGCAGTCTGTGGTTCTGTTAGCCTAAAATATGAGATGTTGATATTTAAGCATCATCATCTCTCATTGTTATTTTTGTTAATTCTATTAGCCTCTAGCATATATTAAAACTGAGACCTGGGGAGTTGCTTAAATACTGCAGTATAGGTCTCTTGTACCAGCAGTAGACCATTAGGTGGAATGTTGATACTTTTTCAAACCATAGACTTTCAGCTAGTTTCCAAATTTCCCTAAAAAGTGATCCAATGAGTTAAAAAGTTTTATTTCTAATAATGTCAATAAAAAGCTTTTTGTGGTGTCTGTATATGTAAGTCCCAGGGAACGTCCTCTGGGTGTTGACTGCGCCATTTTCCTATTTACGAGTAAGAAGGCACTGAAGAGGCTGGCTGTACCCCTTGTTACTCGGGGCAATCTTGCTCACGCAGTAGATGAGCGCTGGGTAACAGCTCTCCCACTTCAGATCCCATTTTCAGTACCCACACTAACCTCATCAGAACTGTTTTGAGGAATCAGTGAAATCTGCACCAATATCACCAAATTAAAATTGATTATAACCAATTTGAGTGGCAATCCACCTGATGCTCAGATTTTAAATGGTCATAAAGGTATGAAGACTGATCTATTGGCTGGAATTCCCAACAGTTGCAATTTGATTAACATGACAATTGGAAAAATCTCTCCCCTCCCAAATCCAGTAGGCATTGCCCCCAATGGGCAGCTTCCTGCTGACAAATTGGGCGTTGCACCTGATACAATGCAATTGACCAAATGAACAGCTCAGCGACCAAGCATAGGAAGGTTGGGCATCCTGAACCCATTCTTAACCAAATGGGCCCACCCCTATGTGGGGTGGCCTTGGGAGATTCCCACCCTTTGTTGGGCTAAACGCTGTCATGCCATCCATTAGAAATGTAGTCAAGCTTTGGTTCAGGTGTTTGAGGTTAAACTGACAGTGACTTGGCCCATCGCCAAATTTTGTGATGACAGTTCCCATGAAACTAACCCACCCATTTTTGAATAATTCGCCAGTTAGGTCAAATTTGGGGGACCCAATCCCAACTTTGTTTTCCCCCAAATTGACTACTATTTAATCAGTTGCATCACACTGAGAAAATTGTTGGTTGATTTCCTTTTCTAAATTTCCATTAAAAATTCTTCCTAAAAATTAGTTTCTACATGTTAAAAGTTAAGCTGACTTATCTGCCAATGTTCTCGTACCCCTCAGGGTTAACAGCCATGTTCATCTGGTACTTTATTTTGTGCCTATATAAAATTCTGACTCACCAGCAGATATTGGTGAAACTCCTTTATGGTTCCATATTCGTCATATCAGCAGCAGTGCCTCAGGCATTCTGGTTTGCTGTTTGGATGGTTTGGCATCTGGGCTGGCAGACCAGTCTAATTCTTACTTGTTGTCCACCTGACAGTATACCTTAGAAGCTCTTTTTCCAAAGGAAAATATAACAATATAATTTAAGCACTATATTAAAAATTGTAGCAAGCTTTTTTAGATACTGAATCAAAATGTTCATGTTTATAGGTTCCCTGGAATAAGAAAATTCATGTTTTAAATATCTAAACTTAGGTTTTAGCTAAGATTATAATGTTTTCATATTCTAGGGTGATATTGAGGTTTTCCATACCTTGTTGGAATAACTCTCAGTGCCATATTTAAAAGTGGATTTGAAACCTTTGTAAGGAGGGTCTTTGTAGCCTTAGTTTCCAGATAAATGATGTGAAATATATTGCCATACCATCTAAGTAAATAACAAATGAACGCCAAAGAGAAACCTATCTGAGATAGTCCTCATGGAAAAAAGTAGACATATTAAAGGCTAGAGTTTAAAGGAAAGGTGGTGCCACATTGAGGATATTAGGTGAGAAGGAGCCAAAGGTTTGCTTGTAGTAAGCAGAGGTTGCCTATGTCTGGGAGATGTGACTTACCAATCATTTGAACAAACCTGTTACTCAAGGGAATAGTGATTAGCAGCTTCAAGGAAGAATACATTCCCACAAATAATGGATCTAATCTTTTTAAGCATCCTACCCATAATGACTACAAAGAAAGACATATTTTGTGTGATGAATGGGTTTCTCAAGGATACATTCATCAATTGTCATGTAAATCTAAATGATGGAAGGTTACATGAATCCATCAACAAAGTAGGTAATTGTCATAAATAAAGCTCCTGCTTAGGTGATGAAAGGGCACATTTCACTTGACTAAGTTGTGTGGGATCCACCTTTACTAAGCCTAACTTTAGTCGCTGGTTGGGAACCTGTAACATTCACTCATTGGCTCTCAGTTGAGACCAACATCAGATTGAGGTGTGGCGGGGTATCAATAGCACAGACCAGCCTCTAGTCACCTGTGGTGACCCAAATAGCATGTTCTCACTGGCAGCTCAATCTTCATTTAGTATTAGGTCAAGGTGTGAGGGAGAAAGCCCATACTGGCCTCTTGTCATTTATGGGGCAGGTAAAGCACAAGCTGTTTGGAAACTTTTTGGGGACATGGAAACAGTGCTGAGAGGTTCTTAGGTCATTATTGACTGTTATATTAAAAAGTTGAGCATGTTTTCTTTTTTTAGCACTCTTAAGCATGATTCCAAATTTGAGATAAACAAAATTTGTTGAATATACACAGGTTTTTATTAGAATAAGGCAACGTGGAATTGAATACAAATTGGGCTTAATTAAATTGTGGACCAACTTTTAAGCAACATTAAAAGATGAAATATAAAATAATTCAGGCATGTGTTTTAGTTTGATTATGATATTACTAAGACTTATTAGAGAGCCCTAAAGATTATACATTCATTATTTTTAGTAATTATCTGAGATTTTCTGATATGAAAAATTGTCAGACCATAACCACTGCTTTAATAAAACTCCCTATTATCCTAACATTTATTAAATTTATATATATAAACGGCCAGTCCATCACACATTGCATAGTTAATGAAACCCATGTTTATTTCTAAAAACATTATCCACTTCTTAAATCCCTTCATTAAGCTTTATTTTATATACTCTAATTCATAACAATACAAAAGGTTGTTATAAATATTTAAACTTACTTAAATGACATATAAACAAAAACTTTTCTTTCTCGCTGCAAACACTTTTGCAACCTATTCAATTCAAGACTAAATCTAGTTTGATAATCTCATAGAGGGGATTAGTCTGCGCCCATGTCTGGGAGCAGTTGGGCAAGCAAGGCAAGAGGAGCAGGCGGAAGGCCCATGGCCTCTAACGTTCAAAAACGCCCCGGAGAATCCAGCAGAATAGAAAAAAATCTAAGAAAACTGGCGGTCACAATTTCCCCAGAGATACTCGTGTGGCAAGCACGATGCAACCAGTACATCAACATGCCACATTCCCAGCCACTTTCATCGGTGGAATTTGGAGTCCAAGTGTATCTGGACATCCAAAAAATGTCCCTATGGAAAAAATTTTGTGAAGATGTACACAAAATTTTCCTGACTGCGGTGTACGTTGCACCTCATCCCATGTCATGCAGTTGGCTGGACCTAGGTTTCAAAAGCAAAGAGGCAGCAGATGAGGCTGCAGCAGTGTGCATAGTGGTCGGCCTCCCCAAAGGGCAATGGGTCATCAAAACTAAATGCACCAGATGGACAAAATCAAACCAAATTTTCCTCACATTTGACTTTTTGCCTACTACAGTAAAACGTGACATTTTGGAGCAACACCTGAAAGATGGTCTCACCATATATGGCGAAATACAATCTTTCAAAATGCAACATTTCACGCTGATGCCACACCTGTGCACTGGCAAAGCCATCGCAGTTCTGACCCCAACTGAGGAGATCGTGAAGGACCTAATCCAGATCCCGCACTCCACCTTTATTGACATCGCAGGGCATACCACCCACCCATTCCAGGTAACCGTGGACAGCGCGCCCCCCATTTGCACCCACTGTGATGCGTTTGGCCATAAGGCACATGCATGCCCCATCAAAGAGGGTGTCACATTCCAAGAGCACCCCTCGGCAGCCATGACCAGTGGAGAGGTGCACTACGAACCAACCGCAAGCACCAAGGAGGCTTTCCCATGGGGAGCACAAGGCTGCTACCTATTGGTAAAGCCCATCTCCCCGCAGGAGTAAAAGAAGGCCAAGCAGGCCCATAGGGCCGTGGCCAAGGAAACGGCCAAGGCCAACACCACCATCCCACACTCACAACGCCAGGAGGATATGGAGACCTTCATGGTGGAAGCAACTCGGGAATCCATCACCCAATCAGATTGGGAGGCCCATGCCAAACGGGCCACTCAATCTGAGGATCCAATGGGAGATTCAATCTCACCCAATCGCTGCACCCAAGCCCCGGTCAAAACTGACTTGGGACCTATCCCAACTGAAAATTTTTTTTTGCCCCACTCGACGGTGCACCAAACTTATCCGCACCACAAAAAATTTGTCCGACGTTGGGAAAACAAAAAGCGAAGGCCAAAGCCAACGCGACTCTTTCTGCAAAAATTAACAAAAACCCCAATAGCATTGCTGCTAATACCCATGCTGCTGTGAAAGCCTGTGGGGACCTGGAAGAGGCTGGTGGGCCTGGGGCCCCACCCCCTCGCACCTAAGGTGCGATGGGGGAAACCTTCACCCTAGGGATGCTGAATATCGCCGGACTCAAGGCCTCCCCATCCTGGGCTAGGAAACTGAGTTTTTTACAAAACAATTTACCCGTGGATATCCTGGCCATCAGGAGTCCCACTGTCCACAAGGTTCTGAGGAAGCTTGGAAAACAATGCTCCTACCATCCCTATCCTTTTGGTCAAAGCACTGTGGGGTGCTAATTTGAAAAAACAATTTTTTCAAATTCACATCCTCAGAAACATTCTTTAAATGGCCAAGTGCTCATTGTCACCTTCTCGTGGGCTGACATTGTGCACACAATTGTCAACATGCACCCCAAATGGTGCACACAAGCATCAGGAATTTTTCTCGTTGGTCAAATCCCTCCTGCTACCCCCCAATTCTTTCCTAGTTGGTGACATGAACTGTTGGCTAACCTCACCAACGGACTGGTGGCTGCCCTCACCCCACGCCCCACAGGGTCACATAGAACTATGCATACTAAAAGCCACCCTTGGGTTAATGGATGCGCTGCCGCAACATGCCCCACTGCTCTAAAACATGACGTGTCCCCACGTCCACAACAGCCAATTAAGGTCCATGACCCGCATCAACCTTATTCTAACACCAGCGAAATTCCAACCCCACATCTCCCACTTCAAAATAACAAAAATGGAATTCTCCAACCACCAAATGGTCTCGATAACATACCACTTACCTGTCACAGTTGCAAAGGCCCCACATTGGTGCAAAATCTGCCCCCCCGAGCTCGCGTCACCAGGGATTTTCCACGTGGGTGGAAGAGGCAACTTTGGTGAAAACGTTTATTGCACCATTTTGCATGGACCCTATTTCCACATGGGCAACTTTCAAAGATGACACCATCCACCACTATCGCCATCTCTCCTCCAGACGCTCACAAGCCACATTGGCAGTTATATCGCGCGCGTTGGCAGAATTGGCCCACTTGGAGTCCAACATTCCAGCCACAGGATATAGCCCTGCATGGGGCCGGAAGTGGGTGGAGGCAGCCGCCCACCTCAACGCACTCGAAAGACAACACAAACATCAGTTTTGTGTCCAATACAGGGCCACACGCATCACTAAAGGTGACAAGTGCACCACATACTTCTTCAAAAATTTTTTTGCACCATGCCAGAGCGTGGCCTGCACAAAGGTGCAAAGATTGGATAATTCCATTGCGGACACACTGGCTGAAGTGGCAATTGAAACGCAAATATATTACTCCAAGTTATACCGAGCTGAACCAATTCAGCTGGCTGAAATGGCAGAATTTCTTGACCGAGCTCATATCCGCACCATTTTCTGATACCCAGAAATAATGAATTTAATTACTCCAAACGAATTATGGACAGCCATTCACGGTGCGCCAAACTGAAAATGCCCAGGCCCAGATGGCATTCCATATGAGTTCTACAAAAAATATTTTAAATATATATCCCCATTGCTGCTAGCCTCACTCAACCAAAGCCTGTTGGAAATGCGCCTCCTACCAGGAGGACAAGAGGCCTTTACTGTCACACTCTTCAAGAAAGGGGATAGGCTTGACTTAGCCAACTGGCGCCCCATTTCTCTAACAAACACAGACACCAAAATTTTAACCAAAATCATGGCTAACCATTTAGGGACTGTAGCATCTGCCACCATCTCCCCAGAACAATTCAGTTTCATCCCCAGAAGGCCAATTTGGGATAACGTGCACTCAGTGGCTAATGTGTGTCAGTCCACAGCCTCTGGGTCACTTGTATTCTTGGACCAACAAAAGGCCTATGATAGAGTAAACTGGGAATACCTTAGGGCCTGCCTCCATCAATTCCGCCTACCCCCCGCTTCATTAACTGGGTGATGCTGCTTACGGAATCTGCAACAATGGCAGTGTGTGGCCCAGGCTTCCTAACGGAAGTAGTCCGCCCTCAAAGGGGCCTGCGACAAGGGGACCCCCAGCCCACTCTTATACAACTTCAGCCTTGACCCACTACTGCGAAATGAATGCCCACCTCACTGGGGTCCATGTGCCAGGCCAAACCCCAGTCAAGATGATGGCATTTGCAGATGATTGCATAGTGGGGGTGTCTAATAACAAAGATGCACGCGCGCTTGAAGCCCTCATCCAGGAATATTCCCGGGTAGGCAACGCGGCACTGAACGCCTCCAAAACCAAAATCATCCTCCTTGGTCAGTTTCAGAACTGCTGGGCCTCAGCAAGTAGTTCCCAACCCAGCCCATCTGCTCGCCTACGTCCACGCCTTACTAACTCAACACACACTGCTCCACTGGTGCTCCCCTTTGTGCCACGTCCTACCATAGGACCAGTACGCCATCTGGGCGTGTGGATGGAGGCAGGTGGATACGCGTCAGCAGTAATGGAGTGCTATATACTGGACAACGTGATGAAGCGAATCACCTCTCTCAGAGCCCACCCTACTACCCTCACTGGCAGGGTAGTTCTAGCCAACTCTATGCTCATATCCAAAGTCTGGTTCGGAGCCCACACCATCCCCTTCTCCCCAAGCTTCTTCAAATCCCTGTATGCTTTGCTGCAAGGATGGCTTTGGTCAGGCCACCCTCCACCAGTATGGCTAGAGGTCATGTTTGGCCCTCATCATCATGGTGGCATGGGCCGGCTTGACTTCAAAGCCCATGCCGCCAAGATCCTGGGCACCTGGATCGCGGCCGTCACTGCTCCTACACTCCCATCCCAACACTGGTCCCGCATGGCCCACTCCAACTTCTCCCGAGCCTTGGGCCTCAATAATCCATCAAACCCCCACTCCCTGATGAAATACCTCGCATCACACACATTGGCCACAGGTCCTCATGGGACTAAAACCCACTACAAACGAATCCTACTCTCCATGCGAAGTGCAGAGTGGAGAATTCATATAAGTGAACATACAACCTGAAGAGGCCGCCCCTCTCCTCAGTTCACACAAGAGGTACAGGGGCTACCCATCCATGATGGCGTGATCTCCATTCGACCCCAAGTCCTATCCAGGGTGGACTACCTGGACAAGATGGACATCCCTTATTCCATTGAAACCCAAAAGACTATCTGGAAATACGCACACCATCCTCTGTTGCAGCCTCAAGTCCGCTCCCATGTGTGGTGCTGCCTGAGGCGGGTGTATCATACAGCTGAGAACTCTAACGCTTTACACTCATCCTGTGTCATGTGTGGCCAGTATGGAACGCTGTTCCACCTCCTGGAGAAGTGCCCCACCTCTAAAGTGATATGGCGTGAAGTCCAACGTCTGCTAGGCCAGGACAAACGCACCCTTCAGTCTGTCAAGAGATATGTTTGCTTCATCAATGGCCTCCTCCCTTCCACCCTCCCTCTGTGCTCTGGTGGTTGCAATCGCCATGTGGACCATCCACACGATTGTCTTAGATGCCATCGCAGCTCCACCCCCCACCCTCCCAGAAACTGTCCACAGTCACTGGTCTCATTTGGTGGACCACTTTCAAGCGTGGATGTTTGGATATCTCCCACCGCGTCGCCAACAGCTGGTCTCCTCCTGGTTCCCAGTCTGGTTCATCAAATCAGACCCCTTCCTCCACACGTGCTCAATAGTGGCTACGGCCCCTTAACACGTTCCCTCCCCCTCCCCATAAGTGGCGTTCTCGCTGGCAA
This sequence comes from Massospora cicadina, assembly GCA_022478985.1. Taxonomy (NCBI): domain Eukaryota; kingdom Fungi; phylum Entomophthoromycota; class Entomophthoromycetes; order Entomophthorales; family Entomophthoraceae; genus Massospora; species Massospora cicadina. Next base: position 64,936 of record JAKSZP010017262.1, read on the forward strand.
CAAGAGATAGCATCGCTTCTCTGGGGTGCCTCCCCTGGTACTATGTTTTGTCTCGTCTGAGTCATATTCGGAAGTGTCCATCCCATGGTCAGCCTTTCCCCGCAATAAATTTAAAGTTTAAATGTCATATAAACTGTATATTCTTGCTTGCTTATGCCAGCCATGTTAATTTCCCTTTAAAAGTCAACACAAGCTTAGCATATAAACTTTAGTCATCTAAAATTATGTTCTGGAGAGATTTTGCCTATTAATAGCCCTCAAAAATTGATTTTAAATTTGGGATTTTTCTTAATTTTTATCTCCTTTAAGTTATTAATATGTACAAGAGATTTTCTATTGAAATTATCTCATCACTGTAGCAATACTCAGGAATTGTTGCAAATTACCCCAGTGCAGTTTGATAACCGCTTATTAGAAGAAAATAGCTTTCCTATAATGAAGTGCCAGAGTTTTATGAAAGATATGAAAGTCAGAAGGAGGCTGATATAGAGAATAGGGTGAATGCTTGAACAAGGTATAGCACAGATCTCTCAGATTTCCCAATTAAAAGCACTTTTGTGGGCAGGTGCATTATCAGGATGGAAGATAAATCTTCTTCTCCATTATATAACTTTTCTGAAAAAATCATTTGTATATATTTTATTGAAAGATAGATTAGTATAATATGGTTAATGTTCTATCCTATTCTAGGAAATCAACAAACAAAGTATCTTAATCATCCAAAATCACCAATTCTATGATTTTTCAGATGATGGGATGAAATTTGCTTTCTTGAGAGTTGAATTTCTAGCTTCTGGACACTCTTTTTTATCTGTTTATTTCTGGTGAACTATTGAATTAATGTTTTATCTATATAATAAATAGATGCAAGAGTTAAGGTTTACTCTTAAAAAACACTCAAAGAACTGTTCACAGGTTTTTATGAGAAAGAGTTTTTGATCATCTGAGAGAATGTATTACAACCATCTTATTCAAAGCTTTTTATATGCAATTTTTTAATTTATTTGTGTACACCGACCAGGGGATGAACATTATGGATGCGCAAAAGAGCTAAAACTTTAGTAAAAATAAAATAAAATAAAGTTGAAACAAAAGCAAAGCAAACCACACCAACCAAGTCAGAAGCGGAAACTGCTATATAACCATGGTGGAGGGTGAAGGGGGATCAGGAGGCTCTTCATCCTCATTTGGTGGAGACATGTAACAGCACAAATCTGAGAACACTGGCATGAGCGCATCATGGAAATGGGGGTTGAGATAATAGAGAGGTGCTTGCAACTCAATTTGTGTGATGAGGAGGGTGGAAATGTAGGTTGTAAGGGCTTTATAAGTCTCAAGGTGTATTTTAGGTAGGGTGGCAATGGTTTTGAGGTTGTTGCAGGCAATTCAGGTCTTTGGGCCAAACTTTGCAACCACTGCAACTTTTTGAATTGCTGTATGTGCCACCTAATAGTAGCGGAGATGGTCTTTTGTATGTTTGGGAGCATGGTACTAGGGAGGATAGGAGGTGGCAGGCCCACAGACCGTACTGAAACTGACTTTTCAACAGCTTTACAGGTTGGGCAACATTCTGGGGAGGCAATTACCTCTTCACCTAGTGAATGGTCACTTTTGAATGGGGCAGCATCAGGGCGAGGCAAATAATGGAGCTTTGGAAATTAAGCCATGTATTCTGTATTGAGGTACATTTTGAATAGAGGAGGCCCAGCCCATTTGGCTTCAGGGGTAAGCTCACCCAATTTGCCAACCTCAACCATGTAAACCCATAGATTTTGGTTGCATTTGATTGGGTTATTTGCATATGAGCGATCTGTGGCGTGTGTGGCTGGGAGGATGATTTATATTTACTATAGTTCATTCTGACTCCTGATTGGTGGGTTCAGTAGAAGAGGCTTGTTGAGATAATTTTTAATTGGTTGATTCAGTGGTTGTTGTGGCTACAAATTTGGGGGAAGGGGGAAGAATAGTGCCCCATTCAAAAAACGTAATTAAATCAGCTATGGGATCATCATGCAAAGAGTCAGATGTGGGTGCTATGGCTTGGGGATGGAGGGACAGCGCTGTTCAAAAAGGTCCAGTTCAAAACAGGTAGGGCAGAAGGTGCGCCCTCCATCCACTTGGGCCCAGGAAGGATGGTCAGGGGCAGAGGGGATAATGTGTGTGGGGGGATTGAAAGGGCTACTTCTGTTGACACTGGATGGATATTCACAAAGGCGCAAGGTTCTGTGAGGAGGGTGGCTCCATTGAAGACCATGAATTGTAGTATAGGATCAGAACCATTTATGATAATCCTGCAATAATCTCATTATGTAAAATTTTGGGTGGTATGTGGATAGGGAGTCCTGCAAACTGAACCACAAAAGTGGTATCAGTGGGCAACTGGGTACGAGTAGCTGGAAGGGGGGCACCCTAGAACACCAGGGGGATGGTAGCTGCTACTGCAGCATCAGCTTCACTTGAGAAGCTGAGATCAAAATACTCCTTGAAGGGGCGGAAGTCAATGAAGCCTGCAGGATGCATAACAGTCTGGGATAAATTGATAATAGCTTTGTCTGAGTAGGGGAACAACTTACCATATTCAACCCAAAGCCAGATTGCATGTTGCTCCAGGGAGCACGAGGGGGCAATGTAGCACCGCCTGGGTTTGGGTGAGATGCAGGGCTAAGTCCTTATGTGGGACATAGCGTCCAGAAGAATTTGGAGGGCTAGCAGAGCCAGCCTGAGCACGTTTCAGCAATGGCTGAAAAACATTAAGAGCTGGCGCACCACTTCCCCATGTAGGGAAGCGGGGATTGATTTCATTAACATAGATAATGTGAATAGGGTGATGACTTGTGGAGCTGTTTTTACTAAATTTTAAACTAAATTTTAACCAAAAATGGGCAAATTGAGAGAGAGATTTTATGTTCAAATCTTAGTGCAAAGTATAACATACATACCTTTTTAAAATTTTTCACAGCTTTAAACTTTTTGCACCTTAATATGTAGTAATACAATATGTAGTTGTATGATTTAAAAGATTAGTGATGTTAGTGCATTTTTGGGCGTCCCTCATTTGGATCATGTTTAAGGTTAGTAATGCCACGTTTAAACTTGTCAGCCCAATTTTAATTGTCAAAAATAAAGATGACAAATATCCATAATCTTTAATGAGCTTTAAAGGAATTATAAAAAGTTTACATCCTTAAACAAAAATAATAACACCATTGGGCTAGTTAGGGTAAGCTGAGGCATCCATGTGGCATAATTGGGGAAAGCCTGTGGAAACATGGGTGAGAGCTAACACCAGAACCCAAAAAGGCATGTTAACTGGGTCCTGTAGTGGCTTGAAAGAAGTGCAGGATGGTAGTGATGACTGTGCCAACCTGTACTTGTGGGTGTCTACCACTCCCTGAGGGGAGAATATGGGCATGAAGGGGGTACAAGTCAAACAAGGTGCCTGTCATATGGCCTCCCCACAAGCTGAGGCTGCATGGGTGCAGACCCCAGGACAAGGGAGGGGCAATCCTGGTTGGCTGCGCTTCAGTGCACTTGGCTAAAATTAAATGCCACAGTTTGTCAAGTTGTCCTGAAGCTTGGCTAGCTGCCAGTACAGTCAGCATGAGATGACTGGTGGCAAAAGTGATCATGCAAAAAGTTGCGTTTGATCCAAAATGAATCCAAGGCTTTCTGGAAAAAAGGGGCTGGAGAGCATAACTAAGCTAAAAAAGCAGGTGACAAAGGGGAGGGCTTTCAGCTTCTCCCCCTCAGGGGCCTTAAACCTGGGAATATCAGGTCTTGTCCCCACAAGGGGGATGAGAGGCATATTGCCTGTCCTGGCTGGTGCAGACGAGCTGCCCAGTACTTAAACAGGGCGGGAATATGTCAGTTTTGGGGGTAGCATGAGCTACTACCAATTCTGGTTGGGCCCACATCTGTAGTGGTGCTTAGATTCACGTAGCCCTAGTGTGGTGGGGGAAGTACCCCAGGCCTACATCCCAAAGTAACCTGCACTAGGAGCCCTCAGGTCTTTTAAAACTCAAAAAATAATATTAACTAAATGGTATTAGTTTCATTCCAATGTTAAAAATATACCTAATTACATCACTTTAAATAGATTTATACAAAAACTACATGATAGATTGACTCACAATTTCATATGTGATGCTTTGACAGGCATACTAACCTAAAAAAATATGAATTTTCTAAAAGGTGATGTTTATGATTAAGGCTGAGAATGTTTCAGACCACCCTTGTTTTGAGTATTGATGAGACACTATAATAATACTATATAAAAATTTATCCAATTACATTAAAATTACTATAAGAACAATATTCTTTTTCAATTGTGAAAATTTTTTATGTAATTTTATGATATGCGGTCAACGCCATTAAAAAGCAAAAAATTTAAAAAGAAGTACCATCCAGTAGGACAAAGCAAATTACAGGAAGTTAAGTACATGTAGGTTACTGTCACAGATAGTAATACTTTCTGATGTTGAATGACAGACTAATTTAAGTAAACTAAGACTAAGGTTTTCACATGAGAGCCTCAGAAAACCATCAGATACCATTTCAAACTCATAGATAGTAGATAGTTTGTAGCCTTACTAACAAGTCCAGATTATTAGGCTCTTAATAGCATAAAAAGTAGCTCTTAAATTTATTATAATGAAAGTTTTTTCTTCTTAATTTCACTTTTTAGCAATTTTACCAGTTAAAAGTAAAAATAAACCATTCTGAGCCACAACAATTTAACATTCCACCCCAATGTTTATGGATCAACCGCCAGTTGCTCCATTATGGGGCAGCGGTGAAACTCCTCCTAGCATTTTCTGCCTCACTGAAAAATGCATTCACTCTAGTTTGACTAGTATAATATTACAACAACCCAGTATGACCATCCAAGGGACTAGGTGCTCCACCTTGTGCACGCCCAACTGATCTGCCCTATTATCTCACCGTCCCTCATTCCAATAACTATTTTGCCTCCAAGTTGACTAAAAGCGATTACTCCTGTATGCTGACAGGGTAATTAAGCTTGCCACCATCGCTTTTGTGCCAAATGGTTTCATTAACTTACGCCCTTTCAAGGGCTATCTTAAGTAGGTTTCCCCTCTGAAGAGGATGCTTCCACAGCATCCAAAACCAAATTAATTTATAAAAATACTCCTACCCCACAATTTGTATTCACCTACAACCCAAAGCTACAATGGTGGTGAGTTTTGCCTCTCTCCCATCTCACCTCCCACCCCAGGTGTTGTATGAAGGATTATTGTTGGGGCTCTCAGCTTATGTCTCAAAGCTCCAAATTCCACTTCACTGTCCCTAGCAGTGCTGAGTGCCTCACACCTCCTCATGTTATTGCTACTATCGCCACTTTCCATTTGGATATTGCCAAACAAATCCCACGATTCTACATTGCACCAGCAACCAACCATTTCTTCTAGACGCACATTGACAATGGATGCCAGATTTGCCCTGGCTGCTTTACTTTGGACTAATCTAATATTTTTTGTTAGAGTTCTGCCAAAAATGTTTCTGATACCAATTCTGATGTCAAAACTACTCCAGAGAGATATACCTGGGGTACCTTACTGCCAGTACCCCTATCACCAGTTCAGTCATTGGTCCAGCACCCCAAAATCTCTCCCTCCAGCATCCGCATTCAGCCTCAGCAATCAATTTACCCTTATCCAATCAGATGGAGGCTTGGAACACTATTTGCTCTCAATCACCTTCACTTTTTTCCATTCAACTTTAGCCTAATGCCAATATCCAATCCTATTTAACCAAAATCCATAGCCTTACTGGCCAAAGTTTTTTAAAATTATACTTTTAATGAACCATCCAACATTCACCTTATACAGATTTCAATCTGATTATAACGCTCAATTCCCCCATTTCTATGCCCCAGACCAAATGCCATATTATCTCACTCCAATCATCATCTTTCTGCTAAAGCAGCTTCCTCACAAAACTGCCATCCTTTCCACAAAGCTGCCGCTAATTCTGTTGCAAATCTGGCAAAAATCTTCTCCCTCCTGATTTCTCAGCAACTCTTAACACTGCATGTAAACATGACTTCCTCAAATTCCACAATGCAGTAAAAAGTCAATCATGAATGGTGTGGCAGTGGAATGTAATTCTAAAGCTAAGATTGCAAGAAATATTTATCTTCATCAAGCTCCCTGATGCCTGTGTCTAAACTGAGCAAAATCTCAAAACTATATTGGAGCCTTTATTGAAGCACATACTCTCTTTCCTGCATCTCCCTTGGGTGATGTTGAACCCAATACAGTGGACGCCTCCGCACCCTTGCTTTCCACCTTGGCTCACACCTTGCTCTAATAAGATGTCAAGGAAGAAGCACCTCATGATCAACCTCACCCTTTTTTATGGTCAGCTAATGGTTCACAGTTGCTAGTATGGTTGCTTTTTGGATTTCGGTGCTGCTTTTCTTGCTTGAGAGTCTCAGTCTATTTTCTTTTTACATTATTTTATTTTTTGGCAATGTCTGTCCCCTGATCATCTTACCTCAGATAAAACATAATTTTACTATAATATCAAAGCTAAATTACTACTAAATAATAAAATGGATGAGTTTGACAAATTTTAATACTATAAAAAGTAATATTTTTTATCTAAAATATATTATGATGGGAGATTGGACCTAAGCAATTGTAAGAATAAAAAGGATTTATCTTTTTACTTCCATTTTTTATTATATAATATTAAGACTTTAATTAAGGTATTCATAGCTAAGCCTATTCTTGGCTGCAATCTTTATAAAAGTAGATAAAATATATATACTATAACGATTTTAAATCAAAATTTATACATTTTAGTCATTTGCTCAACCCTAAAAATTTTCACTTTAAGTGCTATATTAATCATACAGCTATCAATGTATGAGGATAGCCAAACTAATTTATATAATGAAAACATAATTCCCTAAGATTCCCTCTTTTGGCTAATTTATTGGTAATTAAATAAAAATTAACTAGCATTTTATTAAATTTGACTAGGAAATTTCTTTTTTACTTATTAATTAAGCGTTGTAATTCTTTGTTAAATGTCCCTGATAATTAATAGCAGAGTCTCATTTTAATCCATTTTATATAAACTAAATTTTAAATTTGACAAACTCTGATTTTCTTCTCTTGCTAATTTCTAATTGTTGTCCCTAATATAATTGTGCTCTCATTTTGTTATAGCACTTATATAAGTGATTTGAGTTTAACCTCCCTTAATTTATCTTGCCTCCTCTTACAAAGTCCTGATGATGGTTCTACATGTATTATGCTATTCAAAAACTTAAATTTCATGGAGTATCTTTACTGCCTGTTCTAAACTTTCCTCAATACTAGATGCTAAATGAGGCTCATAAATTATTATAGATTATCTTTCTCAAGGTTTTATTTTATGAAGAAGAAGAAATAGTATCTAATTTCCTTTAGGTTAAGATTCTCATTCTTTAATTTTACATGAAGATTATGAGTTATTGCTTTCAATCAGAGACAAACATATTCTGAGTTTCTTAGAGTTTTACTACCATTTTTATGCAACCGCATTTGTTTCTACTACTTACAAAAAACATAACGGTTTTTATCAAGGTAGCCTACAATTGATCAATTATTGTGGTTATCTATAAAAAGGCCTTGCAACTAGGCCTCAATGAACAGCTTATGAAACCCTTCTACATAAATCTAATTTTCTACAGAATTGCTCTATTTTATTTGAGTTAAACCCCCAATAGCTTTCTCAATAAAGATTTTATCTTTTATCTATTCTATTCAGGAAACCCCATTGATTTCCTATTTATAAAATTTGAACTATAGGTTCTGGAGCGTCTCCATGTAGATGAAGTTCTGTTATTATAATTTAAAAGTAAAGAGTAAAAGTGCTAGAGTCTAATATTTCACTGTGGTGTATCATAACATGAGTTCTGCTTTCATGAACTCCTCTAACTTAAGTATAAATTTTTCTCCTTTACTACAGACTGTTTAATATAACTTTTAAATCAAGATTGTTGATAAAAATAGTGTAGCATAAGTTATAAGCGAGGTAAAATTATAATACCCTCCTTTTACACACTTCATGGAATCCCCTCTCTCTGCTCTTAGAGGTAGTTTAATTTCCCTTTATTTTGTAGCTTTAATGTTCTTATAGCTTAGATTACTCTGTCACTTTCTTAGAAAATGTATGCTTCAAATAAAGTAAGCTCCCTTAAACAGTTGTACTAGCTTGACATAACTTTGCTTGATAAATCTTTGTTGAGTCCTTTATTCAACAGTGGGTTGAAGTTAATGAAAATTATTGGGTAGAAGCTTTTAATTGTCAACTCCGCAAAGAGCTCAACTATCCTTATAGATGTTGCAGGAAGCAACAAAAACCTTACTTCTTCATAGCCCCAGGCAGCAGAATGACAACCCTCTAGTACTAAAGTCAGATACAGGGCTTTGTAAGGGTGCACTCATATTATCTCTTGATTGTTATTTTTACTCTCACATATGGGTTTTATGGATAATATGTCTTTACTTGGCTACTCTAATAATGACCTTCATCTATTTATTCTAAGCTAATTTTTACTAATTTTTTAAATCTACCAAGATGTTGATTTTGTTGATACTGGTACCACCCAAAGTTTTTCTTTTTAAAATTTTAGAAAAAGCCCTTGACCTTCCCCTAGGGCCAAGCCAACTAGTTAATGGTGATTCACCCTAAAAATCTTGGTATAAAGTGAAAACAACAATAAACTACCTAGCGGGTAATGCTATTTGTGGAGACAATCTCAAACATCTATCATTTTCTATATTTTTTCAATTTGTGCATAAGATAGTAACAATATTTTGAATAATGCACAGAACTTGTAAATTTGCTCTGTAATCACAAAAACTTTTCTTTGTATTGTCACATTCTCATTCCTTGATGAAAAATATATAGCATATTAACAAAAATGATGAAATTAAACCAAGAACCAACTTGGTCGCTATGCAACCTGATGTAACACCTTGATACCTCATTAAAATATATGATGATGTTGTATATAATCAAGAACTGCTTGCGTTTTAGGTCTTGGTATCAACTGCCCATACAAGCTTTAATTTTTTGATAAAACTTTCTGTTATCCTGGGTAAACTATCTTTTTCTAGATAAATTTTGCAATTGAACTTATAGGCATCACTGGGTGTGGGTTGATAAAGTGCATACTAAGCTAAGATCTAAAAGTCTCAAATTGTTTCTCTTTTTTGTTTATTAGAAACATATAGTTTCCTAAGACTATTAGGTAATTATAGTAATCATATTATAGCAACAGTATAAGACTCTAACCCATTGTTAACAGAACAACAATTTTCTTACTATGTTTTAAAAGCCATAACATTTAAAAAAATGGACTATCTGAATGCATTTATCAGATCTATATTAAAGAATGCAAAACGCAGCTACTCTTTTTCACACTTGTGCTCTATTCTCTCATTTTAGGCCTATTATTTTTCCAAAGAACGCCCTTGCCTGATTTTAATGGTAATAAATAACGGTCTCAGGCAACCTCATGGGATCCTGCATAGTATTGTATATGGATGACAAATTGAGCTTTTTCCTTAGATGAAAATTACACGCTTATAATCTGGTAGCTATTATAGAAAGCTGAGCTAAGGCTGATCTAACAATCAAATAATTAATTACAAGTTTGGCCAACAAAGTCTCAACTTTTTTGCAGTTTATCTTTTCTCTAGAGCAAATTATTGCTTTTCACAAAAAAACTAAGCAAATTTAACAATTTATAGGAATTTCAATAGAAATTACAATAATCAGGTGCTACAAAGGCTATAAAATTATTAGTTGTGTGGCTCTAGCAAAGATAGACACAAGTGCAACGGTATTAGTTCCATTGCTATAATTGTTTCCAATTGGAAAACAGAATTCTGTATGAATAGACCAAAATTTAGCTATGTGAGACAAAAGTAGAGGTACCTTATTAGTTTGAAATGAGGGATATTGATAGGAGTAGATTTGATAGTTCTTTGTGAGGAGTTTTGTACTTCACCTGAGGTAAGATCTTTCCTAATAGATGTCTGATATTGGTGATTATTATTGCTATAATTGTGATGGTCAGATCTGATAAGGTTTTTATTAGATGAGATTGACCTTCTTGTGGGATGTTTTGCCCCATAAGATTGCTTAGCCTCATCCTTCAGAGGAGGCTAATAACTTCAAAGAGTTGATTGTTGGTCTATCCAAGAACTGGATATCTCTAATGGGGATTTTATAATCTCATTAGACCACGATACTGAATCTCAATCTTGAGCATTTTTGGTCATTGCAGTTGAATCCCCTAACACAAATCCTGCCTCATTTGAACTGATTTTTTTAGAATTCTCAAATTCTTAAATAATTATCCCTTTAGAAACTGAAGCATCTGTCCCTTCTATGATGCATTAGGAAAAAGATTTTATGTAGGACGTTTGAGGGTAAAAATTATAATTAAAATCTGGTAATCCATTATAACCAGCCCTCATGAATGTTGATCCTTCCTGTTACTTTTTTGATGCAATTGACTTGTCAAACTTGACTATGTTTTCAGCCTTGCTACAGGAAAAGGTAACGTGTAGTCAAGCCACATATTTTCTAAATACTAAGTTTTCTTGATCCAGCTAACATTGTAATCTAAATAAGTTCTTCTTGCTGCAGTAAAAGATATACAGCATTGGAGCCACCATCTATAAGGGTCTAAATGGCCTTTCATTGTCCAAACTGAACATAGAGCTCTGTTATACTCCTTTTTTTATCAAAGGTAAATCCAAAAATTCAGCTTTCTGGAAACACTTTCTATGTTTAACTTCAGTCAAAAATTATTTAAGGGGTACTAGAAACTTAATTTCTGACATTTTTTCCTTAAAACCTTAATTTTATCCAAACCTACTTTAATTGCAAAACAACTCTTATGTGGTGATAAAGATGGAACAAATAAAGTTAAATACTAAGATTTCTACTACTGCTTGCTATGCAACATAGAAAGGTGAGTTTTCTAACTTACTGATATACAACAAGTAAAACCCTATCAGGTATATTTACATATATAGCAATTAGATGCAATCACAGTTTATCATTAAAATGATTATCAACTCCCAGATTTAATCATTCTTAATCAACATAAATGATGAGACTAATCTGGACCTATCAGGGAGGAGATCATATGAGAAATACACAATTCTTTCGTTGTTTATCACTTAGGAAAAGATAATTCCACTGAATTGAATGACGCTCCTACTGCCAAAAAAGGCTGGTTTCAATGTGGCAAAATTTAGTTGTCATGTATCACCAGAAAATGTTTAAATCTAGCCATTATTGGGCTAACAGTTTCTTATACTATTTCAAGCTGCTGAAGGCTCTTGGACATTAGTCTAAATATACCAATGGTAAAATTATGCCGCAGGGCTATGATATGTTTATGGTTGTATTTAAACATTTAACAAGTTAGCACATATTATCTACTGTCATATTAGCAAACCTTTATATACACTGCACGCCTACATATCGACCACATATTCTGCTTGCATGGTATTTTTAAGGATATCATAAGCATATAAGGTTCTCCATTTAATGCACGTTTTAACTAAATGGCTCTTTCTAGTACTCATCCATACCGCTCCACAGTTTTTATCTTTATTAGATAATCGATTGAAGATTATGACACAAGACATAGAACACTCTTCTTTAACTACACTTATGCAAAATTAGATATGGGAATCACAATTATCTCTTTCACATTTCTCTTATGACAACATGACCATAGCTCTAAACCTTACCCTTCTTTGAAATTAGTAGTTACATCTCAGATTTAGTTTAATTTTGAAACCTGATACACTCATTGGTAATATAAATGAACTGTAAAGACCTTGAGTTCATATACTAGAAAATCAGGGACACACTGGTAGATGATTTGAGAGCTTAAAAGTCATATGTAGTAAGCGTCATGAAAACCTGAGTATAACCAGTTGACTTAGTATCAATAACGCTAACAACTTGTAACTGTAAACTGTCAAAAGCTAAAAAAAACGCTTTATAATTTACAAAGAGGCTAAAGAAAAAACTGAAGGATATTATTTTGATCTTCCTCTCCTTTATTAAGTTGCTTGATACCTCACATCAGTGCCTCCTAATCCCATACAAAGGACTTAAGCCTATCAAAATTTGAAGCTCAAATAGTTTATTGATATCAAAATATGATGTTAATGCTATAATTGTTTTTCATTTGTCTGGGCATCATCTGTAGTATCTGATATTATGAAAGAATTATGACATAATGAAAAGAGCTGTAAATGGTAGGGGATTGTAATAACGCACCAGAGTTAGTTACTAAGTTCTGATAGAAGCTTCCAGAACAATGGTAATTGCCATATAAGGCTTTTTTGCCGCCAAGAAGATAATTTTTCTATAGCTTTTACTTAGCCTATGTCCCTTTAGATGACTTGAGCACCACCCAAAATGGATGTAATGTCACAATTAGTGACATAACTTCTGATTTGAGCACCAAAAACATCTTTAGATGTAATATATTTAAGGTATTACTTAGTAGTCTCTAAACCCCTTGATGCATCAAGGTCAAATAAAGTAAGTAGCTATATCTTTGCAAAGAAACTAGCTGCTTTGAGCTATTGACAACAAAAATTTAACACCTTGATTGCATAAAAATAAAAGAACACTTGAAATGGGGTAATAAAAGTATCTAAGTATAGAGAAATTATTTTTATTAAATTGTTAAATTTAGTATCTTAATAGAGATTATTGAATAATCATCCTTAAATCATATATAATGTTTGGGACCTTTATATAGAATTTTTTTACATTTTTAAAGTAACCTATGTGGAAGGCCTCCTTAAGTCTTTAAATATAAGTCAGCTATCTTTGCAGCAGGTTGAAAAAAATAACTAAAAGAAATTTTTTATTATAGTGTATCATATGTATCAAAAATTATAATCATGTTGTTTTTTATAACCCAAAATGGTTTTTTTTGAAAATTTTTCTAACAACCTGATGCAACCAGTTATCTATGAGCTCAGCCACATATTTAAGATTTTGACACCTAGGAGACATTCCCTTGATTAAATTCTCTATTGTTCAATACTAATTATTGTAAAAATATAAAAACAATTGCTTAGGAAGTTGATATATACTTATTCTTGACACTTCTATATTTTCAATATTTTATAACCATGTGAAATAAAATAAACCTTCTGCTATCTATCTATGTTATAGATACTTTTTCCTATATGAAAATAGAATATGTGGTGGCGTTTCTTTGCAAGCTTATATTTTAGTCTCACTTTTTCACAGAATATATTTATGAATTTAAACTGTTATTGATTATTGCATAGATCTCAGAGATAATTAATTTTTTAATAAGTAAAAAATAATGCACTATAAAATTTTAGAGACTTTTGAAGTGATAGCATATTTAATTGTAGATAGTCCAATATATAGCTTTGAGAAACTTAAGCTTTTATGGCCTGCATAAAATATTTATTTTCGTTATACTACATTCATATATCTTGTTATTATTTGACCTTCAAAAATAGTTTTAGATTAATGTTTTTAACTCTAGGATCTCTGACTCAGCACCATCTTGGACTCAGATGGTCATAGATTTTTTATCTCTGACAAAGAATCTCATATAATAATGCTTTAACTCTTAAAACTTTAAAGGACTTTCTCAGAACTCCGAGACTTAGATTATAAGACGCTCCATATCATCTTAATTCTTTATCTTTTACTTGAAATATTGGGGTTTTTAACATAACTTAATCCAGTGAACCCTCAAATTTTCAAGCTAACATAAATGTCTCATTATTTTTATTATATTGATTTAATTTAATTTAATTTATTGTGGGGAAGGCCAACCATGGGATGGACACTTCTGAATATGACTCAGAAGAGACAAAACTTAGTACCAGGGAAGGCACCCCAGAGAAGCAATGCTATCTCTTGTTGCCAGCGGGAACGCCACTTATGGGGAGGGGGAGGGAACGTGTGGAGGGGCTGTATCCACAACTGAACACGTGTGGAGGAAGGGGTCTGATTTGATGAACCAGACTGGGAACCAGGAGGAGACCAGCTGTAGGTGACGCAGTGGGAGGTATCCAAACATCCACGCTTGAAAGTGGTCCACCAAATGAGACTGGAATCTGTGGACTGCTTCTGGGAGGGTGTGGGTGGAGCCTGCGATGGCATCTAAGACAATTGTGCGGATGGTCCACGTGGTGATTGCAACCACCAAAGCACAGAGGGAGGGTGGAAGAGAGGAGGCCATTGATAGAGCAAACGTATCCCTTGACAGACTGAAGGGATGCGTTTGATCCTGGCCCAGCAGACGTTGAACTTCGCGCCATATCACTTTAAAGGTAGGGCACTTCTCCAGGCGGTGAAACAGCGTTCCATACTGGCCACACATGACACAAGATGAGTGTAAAGCGTTAGAGCGCTCAGCTGTATGATACACCCACCTCAGGCAGCGCCACACATGGGAGAGGACTTAAGGCTGCAACAGAGGATGGTGTACATAATTCCAGATAGTTTTTTGGGTCTCAATGGAGTAAAGGATGTCCATCATGTCCAGGTAGTCCACCCTGGATAGGACATGGGGCTGAATGGGGATCACGCCATCATGGATGGGTAGCCCCTGTACCTCTTGTTTGAACTGAGGAGAGGGGCGGCCTCTTTGGGTTGTATGTCCGCTAATATGAATTCTCCACTCAGCGCTCCGCATGGAGAAGAGGATTCATTTGTAGTGGGTTTAGTCCCGTGAGGACCTGTGGCCAATGTGTGTGATGCGAGGTATTTCATCAGGGAGTGGTGGTTTAATGGATTGTTGAGGCCCAAGGCGCGGGAGAAGTTGGAGCAGGCTGCGCGGGACCAGTGTTGGGAGGGGAGTGTAGGGGCAGTGACGGCCGCAATCCAGGTGCCCAGGATCTTGGCAGCATGGGCTTTGAAGTCAAGCAGGCCCATGCCACCATGATGATGAGGGCCAAACATGACCTCTAGCCATACTGGTGGAAGGCAGCCTGACCAAAGCCATCCTTGCAGCAAGGCATACAAGGATCTGAAGAAGCTTGGGGAGAAGGGGATGGCATGGGCTCCAAACCAGACTTTAGAGAGGAGCATAGAGTTGGCTAAAACAACCCTGCCAGTAAGGGAAGTAGGGTGGGCTTTGAGAGAGGCGATTCGCTTCATCATGTTGTCCAGAATATGGCACTCCATTACTGCTGACGCATATCCGCCCATCTCCATCCACACACCCAGATGGCGTACTGGTTTTATGGTAGGACGTGGCACAAAGGGGAGCACCAGTGGGGCAGTGTGTGTTGAGTTAGTAGGGCGAGGATGTGGGCGAGCAGATGGGCCGGGTTAGGAGCTAATTGCTGGGGTCCAACAGTTCTGAAACTGACCAAGGAGGATAATTTCAGTTTTGGAAGCGTTCAGTGCCACGTTGCTTACCCGGGAGTACTCCTGGATGAGAGCTTCAAGCGCGCGTGCATCTTGATTAATAGACACCCCAACCACACAATCATCTGAAAACGCCATTATCTTGACTGGTGCTTGGCCTGGCACATGGACCCCAGTGATTTGGGCATTCACATTTCGCAGTAGTGGGTCAAGGCTGAAGTTGTATAAGAGTGGGCTGAGGGGGTTCCCTTGTCGCAAGCCCCTTTGAGGGCGGACTACTTCCGTTAGGAAGCCAGGGCAACGTACTGCCATTGTTGCAGATTCCATGAGCAGCATCACCCAGTTGATGAAGAGAGGGGGTAGGCGGAATTGATGGAGGCAGGCCCTGAGGTATTCCCAGTTTACTCTATCTTAGGCCTTCTGTTGGTCCAAGAATGCCAGTGCCCCAGAGGCTGTGGATTGACATACATTAGCCACAGAGTGCACGTTATCCCAAATCGACTTTCTGGGTATGAAACTGAATTGTTCTGGGGAGATGGTGGCAGATGCTACAGTCCCTAAACGGTTAGCCATAATTTTTGTTAAAATTTTTGTATCCGTGTTAGTTAAAGAAATGGGGCGCCAGTTGGCCAAGTCTAGCTTATCCCCTTTCTTAAAGAGTGTGATGGTAAAGGCCTCATGTCCTCCTGGTAGGAGGCGTGTTTCAAACAGGCTTTGGTTAAGTGAGGCAAGCAGCAATGGGGATATATATTTGAAATACTTTTTGTAGAACTCATATGGAATGCCATCTGGGCCTGGTCATTTTAGGTTTGGCACACCATGAATGGCTGTCCATAATTCAGTCAGAGTAATCAAATTCATTTTTTTAGGTATTGAGAAATGGTGTGGATGTGGGCTCAGTCGAGAAATTCTGCCACTTTGGCCGGCTGAATTGGATTGGACTGGATTGGTACAACTCAGAGTAATACTTTTGTGTTTTGATTGCCACTTCAGCTGGTGTATCCGCAATGGAATCATCCGATCTTCACACCTGTGTGCAGGCCACACTCTGGCATGGTGCAAAATTTTTTTAAAGAAATGTGCGGTGCACTTGTCACCTTTTGTGATGCGTGTGGCCCTGTACTGAACACAAACCCGATGTTTGTGTTGCCTTTCAAATGCGTTGAGGTGGGCGGCTGCCTCCGCCCAAATTCTGGCCCCATGCAGAGCTGTATCCTGTAGCTGGGATGTTGGACTCCAGGTGTGCCAACTCTACCAGAGTGTGCAAAATGACTGCCAGTGTGGCTCGTGAGCATCTGGAGGAGAGATGGCAAGAGTGGCAGATGGTGTCATCTTTGAAAGTTGCCCATGTAGAAATGGGGTCTGCACAAAATGGTGCAACAAACTCTTTTGCCAAAGTTGCTGATTCCACCCACATGGAAAATTCTGGCAACGTGAGCTCGGAGGGGCGGATTTTGCACCAATGTGGGGCCTTAGCAGCTGTGACAGGTAGGTGGTAGGTTAGCGAGACCAGTCAATGAATGGAGAATTCCATTTTTGTTGTTTTGAAGTGGGAGATGTAGGGTTGGAATTTCGCTGGCGTTAGGATAAGGTCAATGCGGGTCATGGACCTTAATTGGCCGTTGTGGACATAGGGACGCATCATGTTTTTGAGCAGCAGGACATGTCACAGCAGCACATCCATTAACCTGAGGGTGGCCTTTAGAACATGAAGTTCTACGTGACCCTGGGGGGTGTGGGGTGAGGAAGGCCACCGGTCCATTGGTGTGTTTAGCCAACAGTTCATATCGCCAACTATGAAAGAGTCTGGGGGTAGTGGGAGGGATTTGACTAATGAGAAAGATTCCTGATGCTTGTGTGCACCGTTTGGGGCATAGATGTTGACAATTGCATGTGCTACATCAGCCCACGAGAAAGTGACAACAAGCACTCGGCCATTTAGGAATGTTTCTGAGGATAAAAATTTGAAAAAATTATTTTTCCAAATTAGCACCCCACAGTGCTTTGACCAAAAGGATAGGGATGGGAGGAGCATTGTTTTCCAAGCTTCCTCGGAACCTTGTGGACAGTGGGACTCCTGGATGGCCAGGATATCCAAAGGTAAATTGTGTTGTAAAAAACTCAGTTTCCTAGCCCAGGACGGGGAGGCCTTGAGTTCAGCAATATTCAATGTCCCTAAAGTGAAGGTTTCCCCATTGCACCTTAGGTGCGAGGGGTGGGGCCCCAGGCCCACCAGCCTCTTCCAGGTCCCCACAGGCTCTTACAGCAGCACGGGTATTAGCAGCAATGCTATTGGGGTTTTTGTTAATTTTTGCAGAAAGAGTCGCGTTGGCTTTGGCCTTCACTTTTTGTTTTCCCAACATTGGACAAATTTTTGGCGGTGCGGATGAGTTTGGTGCACTGTTGAGTGGGTCACAAAATTTTTTTTTCAGTTGGGATGGGTCCCAAGTCATTTTTGACCAGAGCTTAGATGCAACAATTGGGTGAGATCGAATCCCCCATTGGATCCTCAGATTGAGTGGCCCGCTCAGCATGGGCTTCCCAATCTGATTGGTTGATGGATTCCCAAGTTGCTTTCACCGCTAAGGTTTCCATGTCCTCCTGGCGTTGTGAGTGTGGGGTAGCGGTGGTGGCTTTGGCCGCTTCCTTGGCCGCGGCCCTGCGGGCCTGCTTGGCCTTCTTCTGCTCTTGCGGGGAGATAGGCTTTACCAGTAGGTAGCAGCCTTGTGCTCCCCACGGGAAAGCCTCTTTGGTGCTTGCGGTTGGTTCATAGTGCACCTCTCCACTGGCCATGGCTGCCGAGGGGTGCTCTTGGAATGTGATTCCCTCCTTGGTGGGGCATGCATGTGCCTAATGGCCAAACACATCACAGTGGGTACAAATGGGGGGCGCGCTGTCCACGGTCACATGAAATGGGTGTGTGATATGCCCTGCAATATCAATAAAAGTGGAGTGCAGGATCTGGGTTAGGTCCTTCGCAATCTCCTCAGTTGGGGTCAGAACTGCGATGGCTTTGCCAGTGCACAGGTGTGGCATCAGCATGAAGTGTTGCATTTCAAAAGATTGTATTTCGCCATATATGGCGAGACCATCTTTCAGGTGTTGCTCCAAAATGTCACGTTTTATTGTAGTAGGCAAAAAGTCAAACGTGAGGAAAATTTGGTTTGATTTTGTCCATCTGGTGCATTTGGTTTTGATGACCCAATGCCCTTCAGGGAGGTTGACCACTATGCGCACCGCCGCAGCCTCATCTGCTGCCTCTTTGCTTTTGAAACTTAGGTCCAGCCAACTGCATGACATGGAGTGAGGTGCGATGTACACCGCAGTTGGAAAAATTGTGTGCACATCTTCACAAAATTTTTCCCATAAGGCCGTTTGTTGGATGTCCAGAAATACGCGGACTCCAAATTCCACCAATGAAAGTGGCTGGGAGTGTGGCGTGTTGATGTATTGGTTGCATCGTGCTTGCCATGTGGGTATCTCTAGGGAAATAGTTAACGCCAGTTTTTTAAAATTTTTGTCTATTCCGCCGGTTTCTCCAGGGTGTTTTCAATCGTTGGAGGCCGCGGGCCTTCCACCTGCTCCTCTTACCTTAATTGTCCAACTGCTCCCTGACATGGGCGAAGACTAATCTCCTCTGTGAGATTATCAAACTAGATTCAGTCTTGAATTGAATAGGTTGCAAAAGTGATTGTAACGAGAAAGAAAAGTTTTTATTTTTATTATATTTATTACTTTTCCATAAACCAGAAATAATAATCATTGTTATGCCCAAAAATATATTCAAAATTTTAGTTTTTTTACCATCTCACTAGTTGCAATGGTATAATCCACAGCATGGAAAAACATTATACATTTTATGTGATAATTTAAGTTGCCTTAGTTCCCTATGGAAATTAAGGAATATTGTATGGCTTTCCACAATAGGCAAGGAACCAGGTAATGCCTGCTGCCTTATTTTCAAACAGCTTAATCCTATCCCCAAATTTCCTAGTTTATTTTATAATGAGAGTATTAGGCTCTTGTGTAGAGAAATCCCCCAGCTAAACTGCCAAAAATGGCAAATTTCTAAATGTAAGCTCCTCATTCCATTGCCCTTTTTCCCAAATATCTTTTTGAAATTTCTCAACCCTTTTTATTCAAATTTCATGTTAAGATCTATAGGTTTTAATATAAGAAAACTATTTCTCTGACTTTGATATCAGCTCCCCTTTTTGCGGAGTCCCAGAAATCCATTTTCTAAATTTTACAATTTTTCTGCAACTGATTGAGCATTGGACCATTTTGGATGGAGCGCACCTCAATTGAAAAATTTCAATAGAAAAGTGAAGCTACATTGGGAAGTATATAATTATGGAGTGCCCACTATTTCTCCCATCCACAATCCTTATGATAATTTTGCAATTCTGACTTTCCTTGTGCAAACTCACAAATAACCTAAAATAGAGAAAATCTCACAGGTTGAGGTATTTCTATAATAGCGCAGATGCCCACCAATGTACATTCCTTTTTAAAGGCCAGTGCTTTCAATTGTAAGAGTATTAGCCTATTTTGAACTTTACCATCCCTTTAGTTTGTTAATAAAAATATCATTTTTCTGACTTTTTATTTTTACTTTTTCTATAAGGAATTTCTGGACAACATGGTGCGCATTATGATCAACATGCACCTGAAAAATGGTTAACCCATTATTAAATAGAGGGCTGTGGGGCCATTTTATTCCTTGTTTTTTGGTGCCTCAGATATTTTCACTGGAACTGTGTAGTGATCACCATGAATTAATGCTCTCCTGGTCCTAGCATAATAGGCCAGTCATAAATAATTTTTTTCTGCAGTGCAGCGTGGACCTCCCCATTTTGTCATTCCTGACTGCCAAGACCTTTCTACAAGTGTGTGATTTGGTTTTTTTGGATGGCTTGCCTCCTCGTTCAGTTTCTCAGCCCACCTTCTACAAGCCGCTACTTGCTGTGTTCTGGTTTCACTTGTAAGCTGCACATTTACTGATTCTTTACAAGGATATTGGTTGCCTACATGTTCCTCTTAAATCAAATGGCAGGGTTCATGAATGTCCCACGGTGGAATTTAATCCTGCACCTCATGACCATCCAGTACTCTACTTAATGAGATGTTACCAATTTCTTTGGTTTCTCACCTAACGTTGAAATTACCAACCATCTTTACAAAAAAAATTCACTTATCCTTCCATTCCAGTCCTCATTCTGTCTTCTACCTCCCTATCTTTCCATCCCTTTCCATTCCAAGATGTCCACAGCATGTGCAGACCCCCTAGGTTTACACTTAGTTAACAGGATAGGGTAGTTTACTCTTCTGGTCTATTTCACAACAAGATGAAAAGATCTTGCAAAGATGAATTTCAGGTGTTCCAGCCTTGTTATAAGGCTGGCAAAAAGGAAGGGTAACGTAAGGCTTTTCATAGTAGTCAATAATCCAGGTGGTGCCTGCTGTTTTATTTCCATACAGCTTACTTTTCCCCCACATTGCCTAGCTGGTTGTATAATGAGAATATTAGGCTCTTGTGTAGAGGAGTCCCTCAACTACACTACCAAAATGGCACAACTACTCCAATTTAAGTTCCTAATACCACTGCACCCTTTCCCATTTTTTCCAAATTTCCAAACCCTTTTATTCAAATTTTTGTGGCGTGATCTTTAGATTTTTTGCCATAGAAAATTAAATCTCTGACTTTGATATCACTCCTATTTTTGCATTTTTCTTGAATCTTTTTTCTTAATTCTACAAAATTTCTGCAAATAATTGAGCGCTGGACAATTGTGGATGGAGCGCGCATTAATATAAAAAGTTTTCAATATAAATTAAAATAAAATTGGGCAGAAGTCAATCATGGCGTGCCCTATCATTTACCCCACTTACAATCCTTGTGACAATTTTACAATTCCAACCCTTTACCATGTTCAAACTCAAGAATAACCTAAAACCAGTGAAAAATACCACAGGTTAAGATATTTTCAGAACAGCTCAGCTGCCCACCAATATTTATCTCTCTTCTAAAAGGCCAGTGCTCTCACTTGTAAGGGTATAAGCCTATTTTGAGCTTTACCATTCCATTTAGTTTTTAATAAAAAATACTTTGTTGGATTTTAAGTTTCCAATTATATAACGCAATTCTGGGCATCATGGTGCACATTGCGACCAACATATACCTGAAAAATGGATGACCCCTCATTGGATAGAGGGCTATGGGGCATTTTAACCTTATTGCTTGGTTCCTCAGGTGGTTATACAGGAACTGTGTAGTGATCACCAACGTAATTTAAGCTCCCCTGGTTCTACCATATATAGAAAACCAGGCTTTTGCCCTTTTTACTCTTGCCAACATCTATCCACTGAAAAATGAATTAAACTTCCTTGCTTTTCCTTTTTTAGATCTATCTAAACCTCAAGGTTCTTATAAAAACTCATACACATATCATTTTTTAAGAAAGAATTGATTTCACAATTATGATGTTAGACCATAAAGTCTCCAGGTCTGGTATTAACTCTTTTGATGTTGCCAACTTGGAGATCAACAATGAACCCTACCTTAGTATCAGCAACTTGGGATATTAATTACCACACAAAACAATACTAAACCCATTGTATCAACCCTAGGTTATTATCTATTTAAGAATATATCCTCCTATACATCATCATGTTGGTATCCATAAACATTAGTCATAGTTGTCAAAAGCACCTTAGTATGTCCTTTGCAAATCAGGGCATGCTATGTCCAGATATTCTGGGACATAATCAATTTAATAGAGATTCTATTTAAAGATGCTCTTTCAGTCAATATTTCATGAAAATACGTACCCTTGGATGAAAACTTATATGCAATAGGTTTAGTAACATAATCTTATCATTCTATTAGATTATTTTGAAATTAATTATGAGTTGATCAAAAAGCAATGTTGGACAATTAGATGTGTGACTACTTGAAAAGAATACCCAGTGGTCAAATCTGTCTAAAAATATTGATGAAAAGATACTTCTACCCTATACCTTGGCCAAATTGTCTTGACGTTGTTACTAAGGTTATCCCAAACCTTTGGGGGAAATAGCACTCCTTCCTAGGTCCTCCCATGGCCCAACTGCAATTTAGTTTGACTTCTAAATCGAAAAAACCCCTTTTATAGAACAAGGGGGTTCAGGGATATAAAAAGTTTTTATTCATCAATCACCGCCTAGGAACTCAGGTCCTCAAACTTGGTGCAAATATTTCAGATAGTTTGGTTGGATTGAATTAGTTAAATCCTTACCGCATGGGTATATCTTACCTAAATCAATCCACTACCATAAGTCAAGTTAGGTGCCAAAATTTTTCAGAGTTTTGATAGGTGAAATCCCCATATCTCCTAATTGAGCTCTCCTAAGCTTATGCCAAATTCTTTTGAACCTTTCATTTTTAGTTTTGACTACTTTAAATAAAAGGAGGCGATACTTTAATCAGGGTTTGCTTGTGTCCCCATTTGAAAAATAAATCATATATACACCATTTTTTTGTGGTTTTTACCCCTTAAATCTTTAATAGCCGGTATAGAGTTTTTAATACTCTAGGCCTGATAAATAGTTAAAATCCTGTCAAAAAAGCACCAGTGAGTATCAATAACGCCAATACTTCAACAAGTGGTACGCAATATAGGAGTACTATTACACCTCAAAGCTTTTTAGAAATGAAGGCTGTTGGGGTAATTAACCTCTACAACCTCCCCGCTGCATCTGAGCCCAGGCTAGCCTCTTTAGAACAACAGCTAGCAAGTGCTTTGTCTCAACTCAAAAATCTTGAACATCATCTTTTTAAGGCCCTCATTGCGCCACTCCTGTTATTTAGAAACCACATTTGAGAGATAAGTTTACCTTAGGTGAGGGTAGCATTACCTCTTTCCTCTTTGTCCATGAATATGTTGTGGAAGTAACAACTAACTATCAAAAAATCAAAATACATCCTCCCTTGATTGAGTTGCATGGCCTAAGAGGTAATGGTACCAAATATGGACACTCTCAGCACCTGGACAGAGGGTAAGGATATCTAAATTGAAGAATTTGGCTCAACAAAGAGTTTACATTATAGGAAACAGGTCTTCATGTGCCTTAGCATGCAAAAGGGAGAATTGATCACATTCTTTGTTGATAAGTTCTATAGTGAAGCCCATCCACTA
This sequence comes from Massospora cicadina, assembly GCA_022478985.1. NCBI lineage: Eukaryota > Fungi > Entomophthoromycota > Entomophthoromycetes > Entomophthorales > Entomophthoraceae > Massospora > Massospora cicadina. Next base: position 88,539 of record JAKSZP010017262.1, read on the forward strand.
TTAATTGTGAAAATGTTACCTCTTAACGACGCCGTTGCTTTCATCTTAACTGGATTGGCTTCTCACCCCTCCTTGGCAATGTACATCTCTTCAGTAAAACGCTCCTTTCAGAACTTACGCAATACCAAGGAAGCTCTTCTAGCAGTGACTGAATTCTATGAACCTGAAACTGTGCAAGGAGCCTAGAGGCCAGAGTCCACCCTGGCCCTTCTAGCCTCCTCTATGACCATCTCTCCCAAAGAACATGCTACCCCAGTTCAGCTCCACCCAAATGCTCCTCCGCCACGTGAGGATAGACAGAGTATACTAGCGGCGTTTGGGAAGTTCTCCTTGCCATCATATGCACTTAAACTGCGCCTTGTGCAGTCAGTTACAACGTGGCTTTTCTCCACTCTCTCCTCTGAGCGGCATCAAAAAGCAGTTCAATTATCTCATCTCTCTAAGATGTCATTCATATTTTCCTTGGAATCTCCCATGGCCATCCATGGATTAAACCCTGCTTTCATGAGGCAGCCAAACCCCGTTAGTCCAGAGCACAAACCCTGAGGCATTGCAGTTACCATGCCTACTCTAAAAACTAAAAGGGTAGTTGAGTGCACAAAGGACATCCCCTGCTGCATGGGAAGTCTTGGCCCTAATCTCCTTCCTGTAGCTCCTTGACGTGCATAGAAAACCCCTCTGATGATTAATATGAAGGGGTTGTGAATATGTAAGATATTATGTCCTAAAAGCGCCAGCTGAAGTGGGGATACCAGACTGTTATACCATAGAAGTGTAGATATGGACAAGATACCTAGAGGGACTTATCTCTGTCAGGTGCTAAGGTTTTCTGAGGTTATTGATACTGCCAGCGAAGCTGACCAGGTCAAAACCATGATGATCTGGTCTACTCAGCATGCTCATACGCTACAGCCTATTAAAGAAAAAAACTCTGACACCTCTCAAAGACTTTCTTCACCTTTCTAATATAAAGGAGGTTCTAGATCTCTACTAACCTTGGTGGAACCCTAACCAAGGTGGAGGTCGTCATCAACTGAATGCGGGTTCTGGCTTTCCTTGACACTGGATCTCAAGTGAACGTTAATTTTTAAATACTAATTAATAAGATTAAGTTGGCCCCTGATTTAGACTATATCCAAGAGCTTGGCACTGCAGGTCTGAACAGCACTTGCGCTATTGGAGCATGCTCCTCTTCACCCATAAGATCTGGAAATTTATCCTTTTAGCCCCAGCTGTGGCTTTAGCTATTAATATGTATGATTTGCTCATTGTACTCAACTTATAATTGAGTAAGATAAGATCATCAACATGAATCAGGGTTATCTCTCCCTGATTAATTATGAGGTTTCGCTGGTTTCAACCAATAGCAAACTCAATAAAAAATACTCTTGCACAGGGGAGGATAACCCAGTAGTAGAATAGGGACCTCTACCACTGCCTCTCCGAGTTTGATTCTGGTACAGGAACTTTGGGTAGAGGACGACTATGACTGTGTTGGCGTTGCGCACCAATGCTCTGAACTGAGATAGTGAATAGAAAAGGCAGTCCATGTTCCTGGCCTATCATACGCCATGCATGGAGGTTTTCTGGATTTTATCCTCTTTTCCCATTCATTTGATTTCCCCTCAATCAGTGCAGTATCATCCCCAAGTCGGCCCACCTTGAATAAAAATACTCTTACTCAGTTGAGTACCCCTCCTCTGAATTATCTTTACAAAAAATGACAGTGAAATATAAAGAAGTCACCAGAATCAGTGGACGTGCTATAGGGCATTCCCTCTTATGCGTCTAAAGAGGTATTAGTCAAGGCTGGTGAACAAAGGGTGGTTGAAACCAAACTTACCTTGCAAATTCCCCATAACTGCCTATTGCACCTAACTCACATTGATGGGATAAGTCCCTTAAACTTTGAGTGTTGCCAGGCATACTAGACTCAGCCTACAGTGACTTATCAACATCCTAATATGGAATTTTACCAGTAAGGACCTGATTAAAAAGAAACATTAGGAGATTGGAAAAGCCTGTGGATCTTAATTGAAAACATTATAGAATTCCAGAATCAGAATTAAGTTATAAATAGGCTTACCTACTGATCAATTGGTATGCATGTTGCCTACTGTCCAAAAGTCCGATGGGATAACCCTCGCTGAGCTTAAGAAAGTACACTCTTTGGTAAAGGCGTTCTGTAACATATTTTCTAAATCTGATACCAACTATGGTCATATGAAGGATTGGAGCCACACCATTGATGTTGGTAATACCCATCCCATCCCATCCAAGATCTATCATAAATATAAAGTCAAATAACAACAGATGAGGATGGATCTCAAACGGCTCCTAGATGCTGGGTTACTGATGCCCTCTCAAAGCCCGTGGTCTTCACCTCTCTTGCTGATAAAAAAGAAAAATGAGGTCATTAGGTCGTTATGGACTACCAGAGACTAAATAACCTTACAAATAAGGTAGTTATCCTATCCCCCGCATTGATGATGCTCTAGCACAACTCTCCAGCTCCAAATTCTTTTATGCTATGGATTTGGCTAGTGGAGACTGGCAAATGGACCTTTCTCCCCAAGATCAGGAGAAATGAGCTCTTATTTGCAGTGAAGCTATATTCAACCCACCTTCTTACCACAAGGGTAGTGCAATGCACCCACAACTTTCCAGCAAGCCATGTATCACATTCTACATGACCTCAAGCTAAATTTGGTGATCGTCTATTTTCATGACATCAAAGTATTCTCTAAGACCTTCAACAAGCATTTTACTCATCTGAAGGAAGTTTTCCCATACCAGATTGCCTCTAATCTTAAATTAAAACCATCAAAATGTACTTTTATCCAAGAAAAGTTGGACTTATTTTTCACACCATCTCACAGGATGGGATTCAACCTCTACAAGACAAGGTTGCAGCTATATAAAAATTTCTGCGCCCAGAACCCTGCACAATATCCAGGTGTTCCTAGATATAATGGTATCACCATCAGTTCATTCCAAAGTTCGCACAGCTGAGTGAGCCTCTCATCCGTATATTGGCTAAGAACACTCTCCTCTATTGGATGGCTAAACAAAAGGCCAACTTTGAGATGCTAAAGCAGTTACTACAAAAGTGTCCTATCATAAGTCACCCCAATTATAGTAAAACTTTATTCTTGTTTACCAATGCTAATTTTATGCTGCTGGAGCCATTCTGTATCAATTGGATGACATTGGAGTGGATAACCCTGTTTCCTACTTTCAAAAAATGTTATCCAAAGATGAACGCAACTCCAGCGTCACTGATAAGGAGTGCCTTGTCCTGCTGGCTGCAAAATATTACCGCCCTTTCCTATATGGAACTTCCTTCACTATGATTACTGACTATGCATCCTTAAAGCGATTACAGAATATGAAAGATCTCACTGGACTGTTGGCTCGTTGGGCATAAAAGCTTCAACACTATGACATAAAATTTGAACACCAAGCAGGAATCTGCCTTATGAATGTTGATGGGTTGACTCAGCTGCCTGTCCTTAATTTGGACAATAGTAAAGCAGAGAGACTGCACGACCTCCTTATAACCCCTATTGCTTGGGACAACGAAGATGAACCTGTTAAGAAAATGTTAGGCCGGCACTCCCACAACACCAAGGTGGAGAGCGGGATATTATATATAAAAACTAGGGTCAAACTGGTTGCCTTATCTGCGCCCTTCTGAGCGAATACCTGTGATAATAGAAACCCATTCTATTCTGGGGCACAGTGGAGTGCGAAAACCTATTAGTGGGTTAAGGATTGGTATTACTGGGAGGGAATCATGGAATATATCATTAAAGTCCTGGATGTCTGCCTAAACTGTAAGAAAGAATACAGCTTTAACCCCAAATATCAATACTAGCCCACTACTCCTCAACAACCTTTTCATATGGTAAGTTTAGACGTGGTAGGTCCCCTACCCCAGACTACCAGCGGTAATTAATACATCTTGGCAGGGATTTATTACTTTACAAATAGTTTAAAGCTGTTGCTCTTCATAGTCAAACTGCTAAAGCTACTGCACCTTCCTACAACAGTAATATTCACTTGGAATAATTGCCCCCAGGACCTACTTTGTGGCAATGGAAAAATTTCACATCCAGGGTGGTCAAGACCTTAGCTACCTCTATGGGGACACAACAACACTTCTCAGCCCCCTACAACTCTTATACCATTAGGACTGTAGAGAGAGTGAATAAAAATTTGGTTTCCATATTAAGGAAGATGGATAGCTCAGACCCCTTACATTGAAATCAATTTTTACCTAGTGCTCTTATGGCCTATCAGATTAGCTACCATCAAATCCTTAAAAATGTCCCCTTTCCATGTCTTATACGGTCAGAACCTGGAGTACATGCTCTGTTAGCTAAAGAAGTCTTCTTGGCTAGGAATGAGGACCCTGAAAAAGCCTTGGGAAGTCTAGCTCAACATATCATTCAGATGCAGTCTGATGCCATGATTAACTTAGCTAAAACTGTCACCAGAAAAGCCTAGCTGCTAATGAGGATAGACAAACTTTAACTGCCTTCCAGATATCAAATTTTGTGTTATATTATCACAATCACATCACCCCCAGAAGTGGTAAGCTAAGGTCCATTTGGGAAGGACTCTTTATTATTGTTTATAAGAAGGGCAATGAATATTACATTAAGTCACTTACCTCTGGAGTCACTGTTAGTAGAGTCCATAGTGATTACTCAGGACTTATTCTCCCCCAACATTCTTGAAGGGGTAATGTTGGACAGTTAGATGTATGGCCACTTGATAATAATGTCCTGGGGTCAAATCTGTCTAAAAATATCAATCAGGGTAATACTTCTACCCTTATGCCTTGGCCAAATTGGCTCAATGGCATTACTAAGGTTATCCCAAACCCTTAGGGGAATCAGAGGACTCCTTCTAAAGTTCTCTCACGCTCCAACTGCAATTTAGTTCAACTTTCAAAGAATAAACAACCACCTTTCATAGACTTAAAGGGGGTTCAGAGAGATAAAAATATTTTTCCACCAATAACCACTTAGGACCTCAGGTCCTCAAACTCGGTGCAAATATTTTCAAATAGTCTGATTGGATTGAATTAATTAAATCCTTACCACATGGGTACATCTTACCTGCTATTAATCTGCTACCCTAAATCAAGTTGAGGTGCCAAGATTTTTCAGAGTTTTAATAGGTGAAATCCCCATATTTCCTAATTGAGCTCTCCTCTGCTTATGCCAAAAATTTTTGCTCCTCTCATTTTTAGCCTTAATTATATTAAATACTTGGAGGAAATACTTTAATTGGGGTTCACTTTTGTTTCCATTTTTGATTAATAATAAATTTATATATACTAGTGGAGTTATCTGGCGTTGTTCAGGTTTATTTATAAGCTCACACTGACATAGCTTATAGGCTGAGCTAGTGCTACTCTCAAGCCATTTAGACTAAAAGCTTATCTGTTGTTCTTGTGGCTGGTGAGCAATTATCCTAGCTTTACTTAGTCAATTTAAAACATTAATGCTGACTTTTGTTTAGTTTCAGGTGAGCAATTTGGTGAATTATTTGATAATATTTGCCAATTCTCACCCACTTGCCCAAATAGATTGAACCTATCAGTCTCAAAGGTTTCAAATGTCAGTCACTCAGTACATCAGTATGTCAGCGAATGTGTTTTATACTATATGTAAGTTTTAAGATTTAATTTGTAATGAAAACATAAATTTCAAGATATTTACTTATTTTTCGTCATTAGAGGGAAAATGATCTTCAAATTGGCATATCAAACATTAATTTTAATATGGTATTAAGGGAGATATTCCATACTGACAAAAACACCTTTCACAAATAATATATAGAGAAATAACATCTTGTGGTTTGTTTTTCCCCTTAAATCTTAAATAGCAGCTAAAGAGTTCCAATACTCTAGCTCTACTAAATTTTTGAAATCCTATGCTAAAAGTACCAGTATGCATTAACAACGCAGAATTCCAACTAGCATACCTATTGCAATTTTTCTGTAATGTGAATTTTTCTCATGACTTATTTAAATTTAAATTTATTGCGGGGAAGGCTGACCATGGGACGGACACTTCTGAAATTGACTTGACTGAGACAACACTTAGTAACAGGGAAGGCACCCCAGAGAAGCGATGCTATCTCTTGTTGCCAGCGGGAATGCCACTTATGGGGAAGGGGAGGGAACGCGTGAAGGGGCCGTAGCCACAATTGAACATGTGTGGAGGAAGAGGTCTGATTTGATGAACCAAACTGGGAACCAGGAGGATACCAGCTGTCGGCGGTGCAGTGGGAGGTATCCAAACATCCACACTTGAAAGTGGTCCACCAAATGAGACTGGAATCTGTGGACAGCTTCTGGGAGGGTGGGGGTGGATCCTGCGATGGCATCCAAGACAATCGTGTGGATGGTCCACATGGCAATTGCAACCACCATAGCATGGAGGGAGGGTGGAAGGGGAAGCCATTGATAAAGCAAACATATCTCTTGACAGACTGAAGGGATGTGTTTGATTCTGGCCCAGCAGACGTTGAACTTCGCGCCATATCACTTTAGAGGTAGGGCACTTCTCCAGGCGGTGGAACAGCGTTCCATACTGGCCACACACAACGCAGGATGAGTGTGAAGCGTTAGAGCGCTCAGCTGTATGGTACACCCGCCTCAGGCAGCGCCACACATGGGAGCAGATTTGAGGCTGCAACAGAGGATGGTGATCGTATTTCCAGATGGTTTTTTGGGTCTCAATGGAGTAAGGGATGTCCATCATGTCCAGGTAGTCCACCCTGGATAGGACATGGGGCCGTATGGGGATCACGCCATCATGGATGGGTAGCCCCTGTACCTCTTGTGTGAACTGAGGAGAGGGGCGGCCTCTTCTGGTTGTATGTCCGCTAATAAAAATTCTCCACTCAGCGCTCCGCATGGAGAGTAGGATTCGTTTGTAGTGGGTTTTAGTACCATGAGGACCTGTGGCCGATGGGTGTGAAGCCAGGTATTTCATCAGGGAGTGGGGGTTCAATGGATTGTTGAGGCCCAAGGTGCGGGAGAAGTTGGAGAAGGCCGCGCGGGACCAGTGTTGGGAGGGGAGTGTAGGGGTGGTGATGGCCGCATCCAGGTACCCAAGCTCTTGGCCGCATGGGCTCTTAAGTCAAGCAAACCCCATGCCACCGTGCTGATGAGGGCCAAACATGACTTCTAACCGTACTGGTGGAGGGCGGCCTGAACATAGCCATCTTGCAGCAGGGCATGCAAGGATTTGAAGAATCTTGTGGGGGAAGGGGATGGCGTGGGCTCCAAACCAGACTTTGGAGAGGAGCATAGAGTTGGCCAAAACGACCCTACCAGTAAGGGAAGTAGGGTGGGCTCTGAGGGAGGCGATGCACTTCGTCACGTTGTCTAGAATATGACTCTCCATTACTGCTGATGCATATCCGCCTGCCTCCACCCACATGCCCAGATGGCGGACTGGCCCTATGGTAGGGCGTGGCACAAAGGGGAGCACCAGTGGGGCGGTGTGGAGTGATCTGGGAGGATGAGCGCGTTTGTGAGCAGATGGGCCAGGCTGGGCACTGGTTGCAGGGGCCCAGCAGTTTTGATACCGACCAAGGAGGATGATTTCAGTTTTGGAGGCGTTCAGTGCAGCATTACTTACCCGGGAATACTCCTGGATGAGAGCTTCAAGTGCGCGTGCATCTTTATTATTAGACAACCCCACCACACAGTCATCTGCAAACGCCATCATCTTGACTGGGGCTTGGCCTGGCACATGGACTTCAGTGAGTTGGGCATTTGCATTTCGAAGTAGTGGTTCAAGGCTGAAGTTGTATAAGTGTGGGCTGAGGGGGTCCCCTTGTCGCAAGCCCCTTTGAGGGTGGACTACTTCTGTTAGGAAGCCAGGGCCACGTACTGCCATTGTTGCAGATTCCGTGAGCAGCATCACCCAGTTGATGAAGCGAGGAGGTAAGCAGAATTGATGGAGGCAGGCCCTGAGGTATTCCCAGTTTACTCTATCATAGGCCTTCTGTTGGTCCAAGATTGCCAGTGCCCCAGAGGCTGTGAACTGGCACACATTGGCCACCAAGTGCACGTTGTCCCAAATCGAGCTTCTGGGTATGAAACCAAATTGTTCTGGGGAGATGGTGGCAGATGCTACAATCCCTAAATGGTTAGCCATGATTTTTGTTAAAGTTTTTTGTATCCATGTTAGTTAAAGAAATGGGGCGCCAGTTGGCTAAGTCTAGCTTGTCCCCTTTCTTGAAAAGTGTGACAGTGAAGGCCTCTTGTCCTCCTGGCAGGAGGCGCATTTCAAAAGGCTTTGGTTAAGTGAGGCCAACAGTATGGGGATATATATTTGAAGTACTTTTTTTAGAATTCATATGGAATGGCATCTGGGCCTGGGCATTTTCGGTTTGGTGCACCGCAAATGGCTGTCCATAATTTGTTTGGAGTAATTAAATAATTATTTCTGGGTATCAGGAAACAGTGCGGATGTGGGCTCAGTCAAGAAATTTTGCCACTTTGGCTGGCTGAATTGGACCAGATCGGTACAACTCAGAGTAATTTTTTTGTTTTTTGATTGCCACTTCAGCTGGCATATCTGCAATGGAATCGTCCAATCTTCGCACCTGTGTGCAGGCCACGCTCTGGCATGGTGCAAATTTTTTTTAAAAAAATATGCGGTGCACTTATCGCCTTTTGTGATGCGTTTGGCCCTGTACTGAACACAAACCTGATGTTTGTGTTGCCTTTTGAGCACGTTGAGGTGGGCGGCTACCTCCGCCCACTTCTGGCCCCATGCAGAGCTGTATCCTGTAGCTGGGATGTTGGACTCCAGGTGTGCCAACTCTTCCAGAGCATGCAAAATGACAGCCAATGTGGCTCGTGAGTGTCTGGAGGAGAGGTGGCGAGATTGGCGGATGGTATCTTCTTTGAAAGTTGCCCATGTGGAAATGGGGTCCTCACAAAATGGTGCAACAAACTCTTTTGCCAAAGTTGCTGATTCCGCCCACATGGAAAATCCTAGTTATGCGAGCTTGAGGGGGGCAGATTTTGCACCAATGTGGGGCCTTAGCAGCTGTGCCAGGTAGGTGGTAGGTTATTGAGACCAGTCGATGGTCAGAGAATTCCATTTTGTTGTTTTAAAGTGGGATATGTGGGGTTAGAATTTCACTGGCATAAGGATAAGGTCAATGCGGGACATGGACTTTAATTGGCCGTTGTGGACGTGGGGGCACATCATATTCTCAAGCAGCGGGACTTGCTGTGGCAGTGCATCCATTAACCCAAGGGTGGCCTTTAGAACGCGAAGTTTAATGTGGCCCTGGGGGGTGTGGGAGGAGGAAGGCCACCGGTCCGTTGGAGTGTTTAGCCAACAGTTCATGTCACCAACTACAAAAGGGTCTGAGGGTAGTGGGAGGGATTTGACCAATGAGAAAAATTCCCAACGCTCTCATGCACCATTTGGGGCATAGATGTTGATGATAGCATGTACCATGTCAGCCTATGAAAAGGTGACAACTAGGACTCAGCCATTGAGGAAGGTTTCTAATGATAAAATTTGAAAATAGTTATTTTTCTGAATTATCATACCACAGTGCTTTGACCAAAAGGATAGGGATGGGAGGAGCATTGTTTTCTAAGCCTCCTCAGAATCTCGCGGACAGTGGGACTCCAGGATGGCCAGGATATCCATGGGTATATTTTGTTGTAAAAAACTCAGTTTCCTAGCCTGGGACAGCAAGGCCTTGAGTCCAGCAATATTCAACATCACTAAAGTGAAGGTTTCCCCCATTGCACCTTAGGTGTGAGGGGGTGGGCACCCAGGCCCACTAGCCTCCTCTAGATCCCCATGGGCCTTCATGGCAGTGCAGGTATTTGCAGCAACGCTATTGGTATTTTTGTTAATTTTTGCAGAAAGGTTTGCGTTGGCTTTTGCCTTCGCTTTTTGTTTCCCCAACGTCAAATGAATTTTTTGTGGTGCAGATGAGTTTGGTGCACCATCAAGCGGGGCGAAAAAAAATTTTCAGGTAGGTTGAAGGCCAAGTTGGTTTTGACTGGAGCTTGGTTGCAAAGATTGGGAGAATTTGAGTCACCCATCAGATCCTCAGATTGGGTGGCCCAATTGGTATGGGCTTCCCAATCTAATTAATTGGTGGAGTCCTGATTTGCTTCTGCCATGAAGGTTTTGATGTCCTCCTGGCGTTGGGAGTGTGGGATAGCAGTGGTGACTTTGGCCGCTTCCTTGGCCGTGGCCCTGCGGGCCTGCTTAGCCTTCTTCCATTCTTGCAGGGAAATAGGTTTTATAAGAAGGTAGCAGCCTTGTGCTCCCCACGGGAAAGCCTCTTTGGTGCTTATGGTTGGTTCGTAGTGTGCCTCTCCGCTGGCCATGGCCGCTGAGGGGTGCTCTTGGAATGTGATGCCCTCCTTGGTGGGGCATGCATGTGCCTTATGGCCGAACACATCACAGTGGGTGCAGATGGGGGGTGCGCTGTCCACGGTTACCTGGAAAGGGTGGGTGGTATGTCCTTTGATATTAATAAAAGTGGAGTGCAGGATCTGGGTTAGGTCCTTTGCAATCTCCTCAGTTGGGGTCAGAACTGCAATGGCTTTGCCAATGCACAGGTGTGGCATCATCATAAAGCATTGCATTTCAAAAGATTTTATTTTGCCATAGATGGTGAGACCATCTTTCAGGTGTTGCTCCAAAATGTCACGTTTTACCGTAGTAGGCAAGAAGTCAAATGTGAGGAAAATTTGGTTGGATTTTGTCCATCTAGTGCATTTTATTTTTGACAACCCATTACCCTTCAGGGAGGTCAATCACTATGTGCACCACAGCAGCCTCATCTGCTGCCTCCTTGTTTTTGAAACCTAGGTCCAGCCAACCATGTGACATGGAATGAGGTGCAATGTATACCGCGGTCAGGAAAAAAAGTGTGTACATCCCCACAAAATTTTTCCCATAAAGCCATTTGTTGGATGTACAGAAAACATGGACTCCGTATTCCACCAATGAAAGTGGCTGGGAGTGCGGCGTATTGATGTACTGGTTGCATCATGCTTGCCAAGTGAGGATTTCTGGGGAAATAGTGACCGCCAGTTTTTTGAAATTTTATTCTATTCTGCTAGTTTCTCCGGGGCGTTTTCAAACATTTGAGGCCGTGGGCCTCCCACCTGCTCCTCTTACCTTACTTGCCCAACTGCTCCCTGACATGGGCGCAGACTAATCTCCTCCATGAGATATATCAAACTAGATTCAGACTTGAATTGAATGGGTTGCAAAAGTGATTGCAACGAGAGAGAAAAGTTTTCCTCATAGTTATTTATAGCATATTTTAATTAATACTTAATTAGTAAAAATCTTTGTATAAGATAGTACTTTACGTGTTACCTCTCAGATAGTGTCATAAAATTTTATCTTTTACAATACTATATTGGTATAGTTTGCCATACCAGTTCTATTTAATAGCCAAGCTGCTGTGCTTTTTATGCATTTCTTATTAAATGTCTTACTTTTATTTTTTTCTTTTTTTCAATTTCTAATACCTGAAGTGCAAGACATCTTATGAGCTTTATGTAAATATAGATATGGCTTCTTTTATAACTTTTAAAGGAATATTATATTTCATTTCTATTCTGCTATTAAATTTATAAAAGTCTGTAATCACCTGCTTAGGACTCTGTTCTAATATTCAGGATTATCCTATTTTATCTTTTAATTCTATGTCAATACTGATAGGCCTCCAGTATTCCTATCCTTTCTATAAAAACTAGTGTTTTTCATTTGGTTTTTTGAGCTTGCAAGTAAAATAGATATAGATTTTAATGTTTGAGTCTAAGTTGATGAAATAATGGATGGCAATAATGTGATGTTACTTTGGCATTATCTTATTGAACCAAAGGCTTACTAAATAATTTTTAAGACATTAACAAATATAGGGTCTCAAGAAAGTAAGCGTAGTATGTTTAGCTTTGTTTTTATTGAATAGAAATGTGTGCCTTAGCGTTCACATATTGTTAGTAAAAGTAAATGGATACCATATGTAAACTTCTTGTATCTCAATAAGTAATCCTGGAATATTCAAATATATAACTTAGCCTTTAAAACAAAGATACTTATGCTTATCACTAATGGCATCAAAGCTAATGGTTTTTGAGTAACATCACTTTTTACTTGATTGCTTAATCTCAGATCAGGTAAAAGATAAATTTTACATTATATTAGTCTTAATAGCGGCAATCAAGATGCTTTTATCAGTTTGTGTTATTTATCAAATATTAAAACATATTATATCTATTACTATTAAGTTATAAACTGAGCACTTTTACAGAGCTGCAAAATGGTTCTCAATTAAGTACTATAGATCCATCAAACTACCCAAGCTTAGTAAAATTAATTTATGTTAAAATAAAGATGAAGTAATTATCTTGTTCTACAGTACAGCAAGTTAGGGTAACTTTATATGAATGTTTTTATAGATCTCTAAGCTTCTCTCGACCTCTTTAAAAGTTACTTCCTTAAAGGACTCATTTAAATTGTTTTAGTAAATGAGGCGGTTCAACCTTGGGACAAATATACCACAACGAGATTTTTTATCATGTGCTGGTTTTGAACACAGTTCAATTAAACCTCAACCCAGAGTGGAACAGGAACCACCCCGCTATACTACTACTCTCCTCATTTGTAATTTTAAATTATTTGAGGTGGGTCAACCTTGGGACAAATATACCACACTGAGAATGTTTTCTAGCCAGTACAGGTTTCAAACTCAAAACCTGCACTAGGGGTGGAAGCAGTTTTTACCTGCTTGGCTAACCACCCCTCTCATTTGTAATTTTTGATCATATTATTTGGTAACTTTTAAACCTTAATGCTATATGTAATATAACAGACACAGTACTATGTCAAATTAATAAGTTGCATAAGCCTTCTACCAAAATTTAATCACTTATTGATTTACTAAATAAATCAATAAATTTCTACTCTACATCATACTTTAGCATCATCACTTATCTTTTTTACTTGCCTATTACAAACTAATATGGAATGATAAAATATTTTTTACTTTTTTTAATAGTTACACTTAAAGTAAATGTCAACCAGGATGATAGTATATAATAAAAATTATAGTAAGTTCTGATTTAGAAATACAGATATGTTTCATGTATAATTGTAAGTCTTGGGCAAAACCCACCATCCGGAGCAAGAACAATTCCCATTCTGCTCAAAAAAGGGGTGGAAGCTGGCATCAGTACCTCTCATCTCCCAGGGCGATTTGGCCCATGTGGTGGATGAGAGGTGGGTCACGTCATACCCCCTGAGGGTTGCAGCTCTCCTCCACGCTTTATCCTCCACTGAGCTGGTAGAAAATATTTGAAGGGTTTACCAGGAGGTGATGGAGGCTTGAGGTTTAGCTGAAGAGGCTGTTTCACGCTCTGTAGAGCAACAAGCTCCAGAGATGAAATTGAGCAAATCACCCTAAACCTGACAAGATCTTACCATTGCATCAAAACCATCCTCAGCCCCAACAAGTATGAGAGCGTTCACCCACTTCCCTACCAACTGGGCTCAGCCTTATATGGCCTGGCCTGGGTGTTACCTTCCAGACGCCCAAAATGTTGCTGACATTGCAAAATGTACACACGCAATGAAAAAATAAATTTGAGAAACAAGCCTAAAATTAATTTGCTGCTCAGTACAGACCCAAGTCAGTTGCAAAATAGATCTGATGGGCCACTTTGCCAGATCATTTTGAGTTTATTCCCAACAGCAGTTGCGCATGAGTCACAATTTTCTTCAGAAAACTTTTAGGCAGCAGTCCCCAACAGGTATTGCTGTCGCTCCATTTTCTCAACTTTCCACTCCTAAAGCTCAAATAAAATATAAACCCCCCAAAATTTTAAATATTGTGTATTTTATTAAAAATTAAAAATTTGTGATGATCTCTGGTTTAAGCACCCCTGGCTGGTCTTCATGGCTGAATTTCTTTTTTTGACAAAAATTTGGACAGCTGTGCCTGTGACTTTCTGTCTTAGGTTTTAGGTAGTAACTCACCAAGAGTTTCAGGCTGGACTTATCATTATTATCAGCACACTCCATGACATAATGGAGTGACCCTTAACTTTGACCCTCTCCATCTTGCCCTTTAGGTGGGGCCTTCATGGGTTTTCCCATACCAGTATCAAACCCTTTCCAATTGGATTAGTCCAGCTCAATCATGGCCCCAATAGGTCAGGACTTTCAGGATCCGCACTTGTGTTTGATATTGTCTGCTGATGACACTGGAGCTGGCTGCAAAAGGTACAAAGCAGATTTCATCCCCCTTCCATTGATTACCACCATCAGCTCAGCAAAACCAAAAATGCTCACCCACAAGCAGGACCGCGCTTGTTTCCTGCTACCAGAGGAAATCTATCTGGGCGTACACTGGGTGTCATTCAAGGCCCTGGTAGACATGGCGGCGGCAAAAAATTTCATGAGTTTGGAATTGGCGCATCAGTTTGGAATTAAACTTGGATGCAAGATTGTTGTTGGTAGTTGCATCTTTTACCATACTGTCAACTTACAAGGTGCGTCGCACAGTCCCATTATTAGTGGGCAACTTTAAATTCTGCAATTACTTCTCAGCCATGTCTGACCTGGTATTCCCAGTTATCATTGGTATGGGTTGGTGGAGACGCCAAGTGAGTGTCAACCTGCCCTTAAACATATTACCTTTTGGAAATGCTCAGGGTAGCGGTGAGCTCCAGCTCCTCAACACCTTGAGTAGAGTTTGTAGCAGAAGTGCCATTACCACGCTTGCTACACCTGCAGGCTTGCCTCCCAATTTCCCCTATCCATGGTAGCGTATAAGGATATTTTTAATATGGAGAAAGCTATTCAACTTTCGCCACACTTGAAGTATGACCTTAAGTTCTGCACAACGGTGTATGTGGCTATCATTAATTGTCCACTGTACCCCATACAATGGAATAAAATGTGGCCTTTTACATGTGGTTCAACGACATGCTCGTGAAGGTGTGGCTTTTCAAGGAGAAAATCCTTAGTTGCTTCCCCCATTGTGTTTGCAAAAAAGGCTGATGTCACACTGCGCCCTTGCATGGATTACATTCACTTCAACAATATCATGGTTCATGACTTTACTCACTTCCGCTGGAACAAACAAAGGCCTAAGAAATTGCAAAGTAAGAGTTTTTTGAAACTTGACCTGGTGAACGCCTTTAACTAAATTCAGGTAGCTAAAGATCAGAATTGGCTTACCACTATTTAACTGAAGCAAGGTGTATTCCAATTCTGCATATTGCCTTTTGGGTTAAAGAATGCACCTGCCACATTCCAGTGGATGATTGATGATGTGCTGGGCAATCTGCACAACACGTGCACCATTGCTTATATCAACAACATACTCATCCACTACCAAACCCTTAAACAGCATGCAATAGATCTGGAGGCTGTTCTTGCCGCTCTGTACAAAGCAGGACTATTTTTACAACCATAAAAGTGTGAGTTCATCCGTTATGAGGTTACTTTCTTGTGTAACTATGTATTAAAAGATGGCTACACTATTCCGCCCTGTAAACTTGAGGCCATCCTCAAGTGGCCTACCCCAACGACTCATAAGCAAATGTGGAGCTTCTTGAGCTTCATCATTTTCTTAAAAAATTCTTCTGCCCTCTCGCAGCTGGCCATGCCACTGAACCCCTCACTGGCAAGAACGCCCCATTCCGTTTAACCTCAGAATTCCAGCAGGCATTTGGTGCTATCAAACATGTATTTGTGTTGCTGCTTATGCCTAAGCATGACAGTGCAACCAAACCTTTCATTGTCACATGCGACGCCTCTTCCACCATGGTGAGAGCAGCTTTGTTGCAGAAACATGAGGGAGTGGAGCAACTGGTAGCATATTTTTCCCACAAATGTATGCCCATGGAGCAGAACTGAGCTATTTAAGATAAGGAGCTATTGGCTTTATCATGGGCGCTAGCCCATTAGCGGTGCCTCCTGCATGGTGCCACGCATGAGGTAACAGTGCAAACAGATTACCAAACCCTCGTGTACTTTCACAAACTGCAGAAATTGGTGCATCGCCAAGCCCAGATATACTATGACCTATTCAGTTTGACTTTAAGTACAAATTGTGAAGAAGTCTATGAACGTTCTCCTAAATTTACTGAGATGCAAACTCACATTATGTCCCAAAGAGGTGGAGAAGGAAAGGCTCACCACAGTGATTCCGCTGACCCAAATTCTATCTATCGTCCAACCAACATTTTGTCAGCAAATTTGGACCCAACTGCTCCCTGCCCTCTTGAGCTTTGGCCCACCAGATGACTTGCCATGAAGGCTTGGAGTTGTCAGTGCAGCTCATGGATCTGGTGCACAAGCGGTTCCATTAATTGGTGGGTACAGAAGGTATTCTGTTTTGGTCTTGGTTGTGGATGCCCCCTCAGCTTCACACCAAAGTGACTCAAGCCCATCACAATCCCCCAGCAGTTGATCACCCCGTAGTGATAAAGTGCCTTGACTTGGTAAAGCATATGTAAAGTTGGCTGCAGATCTCAAAAGACATCCTTACATGGATAGTGAGTTGCATTATCTGTGCACGTGCAAAATCAGACTTTTCTGGGCAGAATGGCCTTCTCCACCTGCTGCAACAAGTCAAGGGGCCATGGACGTAAGTGTCCATCAACTCATAGTTGAGCTCCCTGCCTCAAATGGCCACAATGTGTTAATAATCGTTGTATACTGGTTTACCAAATTCTCTCTGTTATCCACTGCTCAACTTCCATCACCTTTGAGGAAACTGCTTGTCTTTTCGTCCACAATGTCTTCTCTATGTTTGACTTACCCCAGGAGATTGTGAGCGATAGGGGTCCACAGTATACGGAATGCTTTTGGATGGCCCTTCTGAACATCCTGAAAATTCAACCATTCCAGTCCACAGCATATCACCCCCAATCAGACGGCCAGATGGAGCGAGTTAATCAGATACTGGAGTAGTACCTCTGGTGTTATGCCACTGCTGCGCTGGACTCTTGGGCGGACAATCTTCCATTGGCTCAGTTTGCTTACAATAATGCCTCACATGCCTCCACAAGGTTTTCACCATATAAAGTGACATTGGGGTATAACCCTTCCTTTTCTCCTGGACCCTGTCTTTGTCCCAAGATTCCTGAAGTGGCAGAGCATGCTCAGCAAATCCAGGCCACTCAGTCATTGGTCCACAAGCACCTTACCAAAGTGATCATCAACTATAAGTAATTCACTGACCAAAAGCACCTGCCCTCCCCTTATTTTAGGGTAGGCAGGCAGGTAATGCTTAACACCTGCTACCTGCACATCCAGGCCCCCTCGCAGAAGTTCACAAGTAGAAGTCAGGACCCCATAAGTTTGTTGAAGGTCTGGTTAATGGCTTGTTCCGCTTGGAACTCCCTCCCTCACCAGAAACAGCATCCAGTTTTTCACACCTCCTAGCTAGCCTCTTTTGTGGGTCCCACCTGCCAGCCCTAAACAAGCCCTCTTTGGAGGAGTCAGTCAAATCTGAGCTGGAAGCAACCTTGGCATCGCGCTGGTCCCACCTCTCAGTTAAGTACCTGGTGGCTTGGAAGGACTTCCCATCCTATGAAAATAGCTAGGTCAGTGCTTGCAATTGCACCAATTGGCATGAGTTGGTGGAATCTTTCCATGTGGTGCACCCAGAAGCCCCTTGCCCTCCTTCTAAAATTGCCACAATAATGGCCATCAAACTCAACAAGGCCTACAAGAATATTGCACTGGCTCAGTTTCCCAGTGGTAACACTCCACCCCTTCCTAAAGGGATGGGTAATGTAAGTCTTGGGCAAGAACCCCTCCATCTGGATTAGGACCAGTTCCCATTCCGCTAAAAAGGGGTGGAAGCTGGCACCTTTGCCTCTCATCTCCCAGGGCGATTTGGCCCATGTGGTGGATAGGAGGTGGGTCATCACATATCACCTGAGTGTTGCAGTTCCCTTCCCCGCTTTAACCTCCACCAAGCTGGTAGAAAATATTCAGATGGTTTGCCAGGAGGTGATGAAGGCCTTAGGTTTATCTGAATAGGCTGTTTCACGCTCTATATAGTGACAAGCTCCAGAGATGAAATTGAGCAAATCACCCTAAACCTGCCATGATCTCGACATTACATCAAAACCATCCTCATCCCCAACAGGTATGGGAGCGTTCACCCAATTCCCATCAACTGGGATCAGCCTTATATGGCCTGGCCCTGGGTGCTACCTGCCAGCCGCCCAAAATGTTGCTGACATTGCAAAATGTACACACGCAATGAAAAAATAAATTTGAGAAACAAGCCTGAAATGAATTTGGCTGACCAGTCTGGACCCAAGTCGGTTGCAAAATAGGTAAGGTGGGCCAATTTGCCAGATAATTTTGAATTTATTCCTGACAGCAGTTGCGCATGAGTCACAATTTTCCCCAGTGATCTTTTAGGCAGCAGTATCCAACAGGTACTTATGTCGCTCCATTTTCTCAACTTTCCACTCCCAAAGCTCAAATAAAAGTTTCAAGAACCCCAAATATTGATATTGAGTATTTGATTTAAAAGTAGAAAGGTGTGATGATCTATGTCTAAGCACTCCCTGGCTTGTCTTTTTAGCGGGGTTACTTTTTTTAACATGTCAATTTGGACAGTTGTGCCTATGGCATTATGGCCTGGGTTTTAGGTGATAACTCACCCAGAGGTCCAGGCCAATCTTATCATTATTATCAGCATACCCCTTGACAATAATGGTCTGTATATGAATCAACTCAGTTATGCGGCCTAACTTACCAGATTTCTTAGATGTTAAACCAACTGTAAATTTTATAAACCTACTGCAAAGGTTTTAATTTGTGCATTGAATATAGATTGTTAATAGTAATTAATTGAATAATTTAGTAATAGTATGAAGACTATTACTCTAGGTAAGTTCTCACAACCACAGTGAGTATTAGGTCCAACACTAAACTAGTGCTCGCCCTTCTAATCCTTGAAGGTATTTCTGAGATGCTAGGGAACTTCTCCCTCCAATTTTTCATACTAATAAAACTTAATCTACTATTAGGTTTAGAGGTTCTTCTCTTCTCACTTGACGCAGATTCTGCAGAGATAGCAATGAATAAGATAAAGGATATCCTATCCTTTAAACTCTAATCCCAAGGGTGAAATATATGCCAGATATATGAAAGTCTAAATTACTATAAAGCTTTATTGATCTGAAATTATCTACTTTATTTAATAAAATACAAGGGTTTTTAGGGGAATTAAGCACCCAACTCTTCTGTTGGTGCCCTAATTAAAATAGCAGCTGTTACCAACAGATTAACAATCCAGAGTTATACACAATGATGATCCATCTCATTGATTTAGTCAGATTCTGCTGCTGACCAGAAATGCAATTTCTTCTGGATTGAATTAAAGAACATATCCCAATGCCTTCACTTAACCCCAACATATTACCCTTATTATGTTAGCAACCTGCTTAGGTAATGGGACCTTTACCTATAAACATCAGGTCATATTACCTAAAAAGTTAACTCACAAGTTGCTATCTGAGGCATCCATAATTGCTTAGCAACTAATAAACCCCTTAGTCAACCAACAACAAACCTCAATTAAATCCTACAAAATTAAATTATCAATATTAAAATCAATAACCAAATCACCTATTGCTAGGGATCACCCCTGATAAAACATTGGTATATGGCAGAATCAAAACCTGGTGGATTAGTTGATGTTCGTTAGAAATAATTTACCAAACAATAGTTATCATATACAACATTAACTCCCACATCCACTAAAGGGCCTTGTCCTCTAGTGGATAAGCAGATTTATTATAATCTATGTATGCTGGGTAACGTGGGCACATTAAAATCCCACCACCTGAAACATGTACTTATGGATTCATATTTTTACACTAAAGTTCTAGTAAACCCTGCAAGCCCTCCAGTTGCTAGATCATTACTGAAGGCTAGTGGCGTTATCCTGGGACAAAACCAACCTTTAATATTATGTAGCGAATTATACTTTTTTGATTAAAAAAGTTAAGATGGGTGTTCCTAGTGTCTTGGCGCTCTGCATATTTACAAATACCCCAGATAAAGTTATTGAGCTTTTAAATATACCTTTTGACAAGGTGACATTAGCATCTTTTTAAGGCTAGGTAATTACCTTCCATACCTACATCTAGCGTTGCTATAGCAGAGTTTTATCGAATATCCTTATAAAAATTTACATTTACCAAGCTCTAACTTGCACCAGTCTAGTTGTTTACCAAAGTTAGGGTTAAAAAGTTTAAAAGTTGCTAATGGGTAATTGTATGATTTACATTCTAGGTAAGTAGCGGAGAGTTCGATCGCAACACGTTTTGCTACCCCATCTTCATAACATTGACAAAGTTGAACCAGCTTTCTGACCGCCTTATAGTCAAGTCTAGAATAAGGTGAGAACTTTGAATAACCTCAAAGTAATCTTTATCCTACAATCAAGGTTGACTCTTTTGCGCTGATTACTCTACTGATCTAGAAACCCCTTTACAAACCTTAATTATAGATATTAAAGCTGTTGGGAAGGTTATAAGGGTAAATTAGGTTTGACGAAACTAAATACCAAGATTTTTAAAGCCCAAGTTGCACATTCATCCCATTTTATCTACTGTTACATAAGGGGGATATTTTTACAATGGAGGAGAGGTTACTCGGCTTATAAAAATGATGAGCCAAACCTGATAAAGAATGGATTGGCGAGGTTGGATAGTAGCCAGTTCATAGCTTTGAACCCTTTTGAAAAAACCAAGAGTTTGGCTTATTTTTGGAAGTTTTAGGATGACTAAAAGTTCAAGCCGTTAAAAAATTAAGGGGTGTTAGCTTAGTAGGTATGCTAGCCTACTACCCTCACGATGCAGGTTTGAGTCTGCTCACGGCAAACATCTAACTTTTATGGCTTTAGGGTTTACCAAGACATGTGGAGTCACCCACCATGCCTCGGCCCAGCTAACCAAAGCCGTGAGTTTGGCCATGGAATCCTGGTCTACCAGATCCCACCCAGGAAGGGTTTACCCCCCGGTGGTTGAGGTTTATCCTCCACGCCTATACTTTCGCTTCCCTATCCCAAAAACGGTGGGGTATATTTGTCCCGAGGTCAACCCACCTTGAATTAATTTATTTTGATAAAACCCATTTAGACGGGGCAAAAAATCGATTGTAATCCTCTTTTAAACCGTCAGTTAACAATGAAACTGTATAAACCAATAAAAACTTTGACTGTTAAGATGTTTATTGTTCGGATTGGCGAAACTTTTTGAACGGGAATTACTGACCCAGACGCCATACGACTGCAAGCAAAAAACTCCAAAGGGTAACGCGGCAGCGGACCAACAGCTTCGATTGGGTAGGCGGGGGAAGGATCAGATCGCTAGCTCATCGGGGTTATCCCCAGGGGGAATATTTGAAGCGGGCTCGGGGTTGGTAGCTTTAATACCCTGGGAACTCTTGATAAAGCCCGCCAGCCCGGAATTCTGCGACTCGGCATTTTTGGCCCGCGAAGAAAGGATTTGGGCGGATAGGTAATTGATCTGCCAGTTAGTAGAGGCCAAACGGTAACGTACCTCGGTGTTGAACTGGGCCTGGACACTGCGCTTAATACGGAGCATCTCCTTAAAGGTGTCCTCGTTACCGTGCTGGACCTCGAAGTCATGCCAAACTTGCCAGAATGGGACGTTGGCCTACCCGTTATTGAGCATCAAAAACAACCTTACGCTTGGATCACAAAATTGGGAGGCGTGGGCATAGATGGCCCTGGCCCGATCGATCTCGCCCAGTTTGCGCTCCATCTCGGCGTACTCCAGGCACATCTCCTTACACTGCTGGTCCGGCAGCACCTCGATGGCGCGCTCGTACACCTCGCGAGTCGAGGTGATGCCAAACGCCGATGTAGCCTTGGCAATGTAGAATTGAAACATCTGGAGGGTAAGCGAAGCTACACCAACTAACCTCAAGGCGGTCCTCGTCACCCACCGCACGCGTGGCGCGGTCGTAGATGCGCATAGCGTGCTTGGCGAGCCCATAGTCCTCCTCCAATTTACCATACAGCAAGAAGATGGGCTTGGCATACTTGGCGGGACAGTGCTCGATAGCCTGTTCAAACAGATCTCTGGCGCGCTCCAGTTTGGTACCGCCCTTCGAAGCAAACGTTAGAGGGGCCAGGATAGACTTACATAGCGCTGGATGAACTTAGTCAGATAGATATTCCACAGCTCAAAAGCGATGGGGTACTTGAAGAGCTCCAGCCCGCGCTCATAGATCTGGCGTTAGCTTAGCTAGGATGGGCGTTACCTTGAAGCTGTCCTCGTAGTACCCCTGCTCTTCGAGATAGTTGGCGTAGTTGACGATGATTTGTGGGTTGGCAATCTTCAAATCGAGAATGTGGTCGTAAACCGCACGCGTGGACTCGAGGCTGCCGATGCTCTCCTCGAGGTCGACATAGAAGGACCAGAGCTTGAGTGACTTGAACACGCGGCTTTGGACGGGCAACGTGTCGTCGTGGAACGAGATCGTCTTGTACTTAAGAGGGGGCCGAGTTGCACGCGCCAGAACATCGAGCGCCTGGCGGAAGTTGCCGTGGCGGATCTCAAGCTCAGCGAACTCGCACCATACTTCGGCCAACTCGGTGACGGCCTTGTAAGGCACGAGAACTGCCTTTTCGTAAATGGACCGGGCCGAGTCCAAATCACCTCCATCCTCGTAGAAGCGCGAGAACAGCCCCCAGAGTTTAGGCAGCAGATTGGGGGTGGCCTTCCTGGGGTCGATGGTTTGGATGGCCTGGCCGTAGGTCTCAACAACTTTGTCGGGGTTTCCAGTGTAGAGCTCCACCCGCTTAAGCCACTCTGCGACGTTGTGCGGGTTCTGGCGCAGGAGCACGTCGTTGACCAGGAACGGCCGCCGGTCCATCAGCCGCTCAAAGCGTAGAAACTTTAGATCCATCTCCAGCTCGCTAACGCCGGCTTCAGCCCCGGCTTGGATAAGGTTCGTCAAAAGCGACTCTTCAAACTCAGCAAAGGCGTCAAAGACCTGGGTGAAATCGCGCACGGTGGTCACTTGGGCGATGGCCTCCTCAAACACATCCCGCGCCTTCTCAAAGCGGCCGAGCAGGATCCAGTATTGCGCCAACGAGCACCAGAGCTTTCCCACCTGGTCGCTAAACCGCACGATGCCACTGCGAAGGATTGCCTCCACCTTCAGCCGCTTGATGTCGCGCGGATGGCTGCAGATTATTTCTGCCAGCTCCATCCAGAGCTTATAGGGCGATTTGCCGTAACACGAAGGCAAGTCGAGGTCGATCATGCGGGCCAGCTCGTAGGCCGCCTCATCGTAGTGCTCCAACTCAAGCAGCACTTCGATGTAATCTTCAATCTTGGAGATATCGAACTAACGGTTAGGCTAGCTCGTGTAGGCTCTTACCTTGATGTAGCGTTTGAACACCCTCATTGCCGTTTCACCACCCACCTGCCTAGCAAAGAGCAGATAGAGGGGCCAGACACGGGGATGTTGGGTGATGGGAAGCGAACGAAGGGCCCGATCAAACACCCGACGCGTCTTTGTCACCTGGTCTTGCAGCAGGAGGAAATTCGTGTAGTCGAGCCAAATCCTCGGCATCTGGCATTAGCGCTTAACGAAGCGGGCATACCTTGTTGAGTAAAAACAACGCCCTCTCAAAGCAAAAGTTCATCTTGCCGTACTCCTCGCTGTGCGAGAACGGCGAGAATTTTTCCAGGACATAATGGCTGCGCAGATCGAGATACCGCTTCCACAGCTTGTAAGAGCCCGGCAGCTCCTTGAGCGCCCGTTCGAACAAGACGAAGAGCGGCCGCAAGGGGTGCGCCTTCTTGGAGTTCGAAAGCGCATCCTCCTTATGGTCAAGGTATCGCCCCCAGCTCTTCACGCTATACGGGTTCCGCGCAACCTCTTCCTCATAAGGTACATCTTCATCAGCCTATCTTGCAGAAATTTTAAAGAGAAGATTGGCTCGAACCAGATACGCTAACCCGCTAAGGCCGACATTTAAAATTCAAAAGTAAAGCTTCAAGATATCCGAAAAAATAAGGATGTTCAATATAAAAAACTTCCAATCGGTCGAAAAGGGTTACTTGAACCCCAGGCAAAGGTGAGAGCGAAAACAAAGGTCACTGAAAAAGTTCAAGCGAGCTCGAACCCAGTAGGTCAAACTAATCAACCCCGGAGCGTAAACAATCTCTGGGTGAAAAAACCTGAGATGGTAAGGGCGCCCACCCGCTGGAACCAAAACTAACCTCTCGCTCGGGTAAGCTTCAACCCGATTTATAAAAAAATTTTATACGGATGTTTAACAAGCCGATTAGATCACTTCAAAAGAAACTCAACCCAGCCGATAAAACCTGCCATTTTTTTAAAAAAAATCGCAGATACTGAAGAACCACTAAATAAACTTGGTTGAAAAGGATCGATAACTTACAATAAAGGCAGCGAGACTGGTTATAGGGTTCACGCTAACCATGTCACTTCAGCTCAACGGTGACAGATTAACCCTCTTAAGTTGGCCAGGTTGAACTTTCGAGTCGATAAAAGGTTACCGCGATAAGCGATCAGTAATTTTTAGCCTGGAACGGATTTAGCTTTGGTACGGGATTCGAAACGCTTGATAATCCGTGATATCGGATTACTGGCACCGAACTCGGTCGGAGGTTAGTTGGATAGAAGGTTGTAGGTTCCGTACTCGAATTACGGCAGCGCCGAATCTGCGTTATCAGATATTATCTGCCATCCGATCTGATTTTATGTCAGATTTTTTTGTTCAATTTTTCGATTTATATAAGCAGCTTAAATTTATTCCTTGAAGTAATTTAGTAAGCTTAGCGAAGTTCTCAAAGTTAATTAATCTATCAAGCCCTTTATTTATATAACCTAAGCTGCCCAATGACTCAAAAAACACTAGACAATAGGTATCAGGTACTATACGACAATTATCAGTACCGCAGCATAAGCTGGCAAGAATAAAGGACAGAATTGTTAGTAGGTGTAAGGATCTTTTTTTAGTACTAGATGGTTAGGTGTAAGGATATTAGAACTATAAAAAAGAGTAAACATAACTAATAAAGTTTATTAATTAGTTCAGCTTATTATAAGCAATTAAGGGTGGTATACCAGCATAAAATTGTACATAAAAATAGAAAGTAAAAGGGTGGTTAGTCTGGCAGGGTAATTCCTGCTTCCACCCTAGTGCAGGTTTTGTTCAATACAAGTTTGAAACCTGTACTGGCTAGAAAAATTCTCGGTGTGGTATATTTGTCCCAAGGTTGACCCATCTCAAATACTTTTAAAAAATAGAAAATAAAATTGCAGCCTCAATGGCGCAAGGAGAGTGAAATGTTAAAAAGCTTAGCCCTGCAATTAAGTTCTGATAAAATCCTTCATTATATCAGAAAGCATGAACTGACTATATATATAAATAGTTTACCCAAAGTAAAGAGTTAATAAAGTTGTATAACTCTAGCCATTAGTTGCTATTAAACTAGGGTGAATATAATTTGAATGACGATGTCAAGATATGCAATATGGTAGATTGGTTGTGGTTTTCAGACAAATACAAGTCCACTTATCCAATAAGATTGTATCAGTTTTAAATAAGGATGAAATTGGCCAAAAGACCTGGGCCAGATATTGGTGGAACCCTTTGAATCAGGGCAATATATTAACTAATAATACTCAGTCACACAGCACAAGTTTGGGTAAGTGAATTTCACTGACCATGCAGCAAAATTAGGGAAGTCCCTCAGATGTTCCTCCCCAGCCACTTCTAGTTCATCTCAAGCACCTAAGCAGGGATTACCCCCATTTATAGGCTTAGTGAGGGCCCCTAAGGTGAAACTATTTTCTCTCATGGTGATTGGTTAAAGTATATCAAATTATTACCTCACAGGTTCATCATGCCTATGATTGACCCTCCATCAGCTGTTTCTGCAAAGTGAGGTGAGTTCAAAAGCTTTGTTAAGTCAACAACCTATATTTCCTAGATAGAAATAAAGTTAATATCAAATCTATGCCTATCTCAGCCTGAGACAAGTTAATTAAAATACTAAGCAGGTGATTGTAAAAGGGTTCTTTTTTCTCCCTATTGCTGCTTCTAATAAACTATATTAAAAACCAACCTTTTAGTTTTATTAGTATTTTGTTATTAGTATAAGTGGGGCAGAGCTCCCCCAATTCATTTATTGGAAATTAGGCAATTAAGGCACCAGTGAGTATATTCCCCACCTAAAATCCAACAACTGGTGCTCGCTACAGGGGTACCTAGACACCACAAAAATTGTTTAACAAAATGGAGTTTGGTAGTGCACTTAACCCTCACAACTTTCCCACTGAAAGCAACCCTAGGTTGGTTACTCTGGAACACCAGCTAGCCAGTGATTTGTCTCACCTCAAAAGGCTTGAGCAGTACTATAAACCAAAACCCCTTTCCAAGATAAGTTTACCCCAGGTGAAGGCAGTATTGCCTCCTTCCTCTTCATTTATAAAGCTGCTATGGAAGGAGCAACTAACCTATAAAAAACTCAGTACATCCTTCTTTGCTTGAGTCATCTAGCTCAAGAAATTTTGGTTCCCACCATGATCAACCTCAGCACCTGGTCAAAGGTAAACAAGCGCTCATTGATGAATTTGGCTCCCAGCAGAGTTTACAATGACAAAAACAGGCCTTTATGTGCCAAAGTCTGCAAGAGGGAGAATCAATCACCTCTTTTGTGGAGTGGTTCTATAGGGAAGCTCAACCTCTGCTGCTTGCCAAAATGCTACCTCTTGATGACGCCATTGCTGACATTCTGAGTGGGTTAACGTCTCACCCTTCTATAGCTCAGCATCTTATCTCTGTAAAGCGCACTCTGGACTATCCAAGATATTAAAGAGGCTCTACTGGAGATTGTAGATTGTATAACGCTGAAGCTGTTTCAGCTGTTGGGTCACCTCCACAGGTGTTGACCATTAGAAATTGTTCAACTGAAGCCCTTCAACGGAGGCTATGATGATCCCTATGGGCCCCCCTATGATGGTTACTACTCTGAGCCCAACACCTGCGGTGCCACTAAAACCTAATCTTCCTCCGCCCAGCAAACTTGAGGTTCTCAAGCCAGTAAGTCAGAGTACATCTGCTTCAATGAGGCCGCGCTTCCTACCCCCATCTTGTCACCAAAAACATCTATTATCAGACAATGAGCCACTATAAGTGGCCGCAACGTCTGCTCCTAAGTGTAAACCCTCTCTTGGGTGACAGTCGCCTCCCCCAGTAATAAGTTAAATGACCAGGTCACGAAAGCTAAACTGTATGTTTCCTCAAGGCTTACAACCGCGGATTGACATAAAGCTGGGGTAGTTAGAGAATCCACTTCTCCAACGCTATCTCCCCTAGACAACTCTAATCAAAAACTCGTAGCCCTGGGGCAGTCAAAATCTACTCCTTTAAAGGTTAAAAATAGCACCGTGACAAATACAGCGCCTCCTCCAAAAATGATTAGGGTTGAGGAACGGCCTCAGGGCCTCTCTTTCAACGAAGATTGCCCTGAACTTACTACACGTCCTAGGGACCCTCTGATATGCATTGAAAACCCCTCTGATGATAAATCTGGAGGGGGTGGAGAAGATGTGGGTCACTATGTTTTAGGAGCCCCAGGTGAAGTGGAGGTACCCGACATATTGAACCCAGAAAGGGTGGATACAGCTAGGATACCCTGCAGAACATATCTTGATCAGGTGTTGAGTAGTTTGGAGGTTATTGATACCGCCAGTAACGCTGACCAGCTCATTGCCACAATGATCCAATCCACTAAGAGTGTATATACACTTCAGAGTATCTGGGATAAATTCCCTGAAACTGCCAAAAGCCTTGCTTCTTCTCTCCAGCTGAATGAGGTCCTCGCTCTTCCCCCAACTTGGGTGGAACCTTAAAAAAGTGGAGTTTGTTATCAACGGAGTACAAATTATAGCTATCCTTGACACTGGATCCCCTGTGAACGTTGTATCATCCAAGCTTATAAAAAATAAGCTGGCCCCTGACCTAGACTATAATCAGGAGTTTGGCACTGCTGGTCCAACCAACACTCGTGCTATTGGGGCTTAGTCATCTTTACCCATCCAGTTTGGGAAACTCCTCCTCTTGGCCCCTGCGGTTGCCTTAGACAACAACACCTATGACATGCTCATTGGTACCCAGTTTATACTTGAGTATGATGGAATTATCAATATGAAGAAGGGCTATCTCTCCCTGCTTGACTATGAGGTTCCCCTGATTTTGGACCACAATGAAATTAATAAAAAGGAATATGCTTGCACAGTTGATTATCCTTTCTCCACCTTATCCATATGCTACATGACGGCGGGGCATAATACCAGGATGCTGCCTGCTCAGTGGACGCTTTTGAGGGAATTTCATTTTATGCAGATGAAGAGGCGTTGATTAATGCGGGTGAACAAAGGGTGATTGATATCAAGATTACCCTGAAAATCCCCCACAACTGCTTTCTGCACATACCTAGAATTGATGAAATTAGTCCCTTAGAATCTCGAGTATTACCAGGCATCCTAGACCCAGCCTATCAACACCCTATCAGTATTCTACTGGGAATCTTACCAATAAGGACACAGTCATAAAAAACACCAGGAGATTGGGAAAGGTCTGCTGATCACAGTTAAAGAGATTAACCAGGTTCACTGCATCAGGTCTATGTCAGACATGGGCATGCCTGCTGACAAATCATTATGTACATTGCCCAATGCTAATATCTCTGATGTTCTAACCTCTCCAGAGCTTAATAAAGTTAATAGTTTATTGGAGTCCTACAGCGACATATTCTCTAAAGCTGAGACCAACTATGGTCATATGAAGGGTTTGAGTTATACCATTGACGTTGGGGATGCTAGTCCCATCTGATCCAAACCTTATTGCAAATCCAAAGTTGAGGAGCAACAGATGAGGATGGAGATCAAACAGCTATTAGACGCTGGCTAATTGGTACCTTTGCAAAGCCCATGGTCATCACCTCTCCTCCTTTTAAAAAAGAAAAATGGTGGTCATCAGGTTGTGATGGACTACTGCCAGCTAAACAACCTCACAAAGAAGGATAGATATCCCATTATTTGCATTGAAGACACTCTAGCACAGCTCTCTGGAACTATGTCATTCTCAGTCATGAACTTAGCCAGTGGCTATTTGCAGATAGACCTCTCTCCTCAAGGTCAGGAGAAATGCGCTCTGATTTACAGCAAGGGCCTATTCCAACCCACCTGATTACCTCAAGGGTTGTGCAACACTCCTGCAACTTTCCAGCGATTCATGGACCACATCTTTCAGGACCTCAAGTTTTGTTGCGTCATCATCTATCTTGATGACATTACTGTGTTTTCTAAAACCTCTGATGATCATCTTAATCACCTAAAAGAAGTTTTTCAACGCTTACGTCAGTCCAATTTTAAATTAAAGCCCTCCAAGTGCACTTTTTTACAGAAAAAGTTAGATTAACTTGGACACGCCATCTCAAAGGATGGGATTTAACCTCTCCAAGACAGGGTTGAGGCTATATCCAAAATGCCTTCTCCAAAAACCCTGTGTGATATCCAGGTATTCTTGGGTATGATGGTATTTTACCACCAATTTATCCCCAAGTTCGCACAGCTGAATGAGACTCTTGTATGGCTATTGGCTAAGAACGTCCCTTTTCATTGAGGAGATGAACAAAGGCCGCCTTTGAGACGCTAAAGTAGTTTTTAAAAAGCGTTCTATCCTGCGCCACCATGATTATAATAAACCTTTCCTTCTATTTACTGATGCCTCTAACTACGCTATTGGAGCCATCCTGGCTCAGTTGGATGATAATGGTGTGGATCATCCCATCTCCTATTTCAGCAAGACGTTGTCCAAGGCTGAACGCAATTGCAGTGTCACCAAAAAAGAGTGCCCTGTGGTCCTGATGGCTGTAAATTACCACCCTTTTTTATTTGAAAACTTCCTTCACTGTGGTCACTGGCCACGCTTCCCTGAAGTGGTTACAAAATATGAAGGATCCCACCAGGCGTTTGACTTACTGGGCTTAAAGCTCCAACACTATAATATTAAGATTGAGTACTGAGCTGGAACCTGTCATATGAATGTTAATGGATTAACTCAGCTGCCTATACTTCATCTGGATAATAGTGAAGCAGAGAGGCTGCATGACCACATTACGACCCCTGATGTCTGGGAAGACAAGGATGAACCCATCTAGAAAATATTATCCTGACACTCCCACAACACCAAGGTGGAAAGCGGAAAATCTTATAAGAAAATAGGGGTGAATTAATTGCCTTATCTCCGACATTCAGAGCAAGTTCCCATGATCATGGAGGTCCATTCTATGCTAGGGCACAATGTAGTGCATAAAACTTATGAGTGGGTAAAGGATTGGTATTACTGAGAGGGAATATGGAGTCTATCATCGAAGTGCTGGATGACTGCCTAATATGTAAGAAGCAATCTAGCTACAAACTCAAGTATCAATATCAACTCACCATGCCTCAACAACTGTTTCATACTATAAGCTTTGATGTGGTAGGTCCGCTACCTCAGACTACTAGTGGAAATTGCTATATCCTGGTAGGAATTGATCACTTCACTAAATGGGTTGATGCGGTTGTCCTTACTGTCCATACCGCAAAAGATACTGCCATTTTCCTCCATCAACAAATTTTCACCTGGCATGGTTACCCCCAGGTCCTACTACGTGACAATGGAGAGAATTTCACCTAGCAGGTGATAAAGCTTTTGGCCACTTCCATGGGACGCAGAAACTTTTCTTAGACCACTACAAACCCTCCACAAATGGTACTGTGGAAAGAGCAAATGAAACCCTGGTTTTTATGTTGCAAAAAATGGACAGCTCAGATACCCTAAACTGGGATTAATTCTTACCTAGTGCCCTCATGGTTTACCAAATCAGCTACCATCAAATCCTTAAAATGTCTCCCTTCCACATATTATATGGTTGGGAACCAGGAGTACTAGCCCTGCTAGCAAGAAAGACGTCTTCTCTGGTAGGACAGAAGATCCTGATAAAGCCCTGAAAAGATTGTCACAACACTATCCAGCTGCAGTCCAATGCCATGACTAACTTAGCAAAAATGGTAACAAAAGAAGGGGTATCTAAAAATGAGCATAGGAAGCTCTTTTCCTTTCAAGTGTCAGACTTAATGCTTTATGACCACAAGTGTATCACCCCTATAAGGGAGTAAACTGGGTCTATCTGGGAATGCCCTTTTGTAGTCACTTATAAGCGAGAGGAGGAGTACTCCATTAAGTCCCTTGCTACCAGAGTTATGATCAACTGAGTCCATAAACAGTTCTTGCGCCCTTATTTCTCCCCTAATACTCTTGAAGAGGGTTATGTTGGACAATTACAAGCATATATATCTAATAAAAGTGCATCAGTTTTATATAAAGATGAGAATAAGGATGAAATCAGCCAAAAGACCCTGGCGAATTCTTAATGGAACCCTTTGAATCAGGGCAATATATTTACTAAATATAATTGATGTTATAACTTTGGCAATATATCAGAGATACGCCATAGGGGTTGCACAGGGTTAATCCCACTAAGCAACGAATGGATGATATGGAGATTGTCAGTCCTAAGATAACTTAATCAATATAATAAAACCTGAAGCAATTGCTTCCACCAAAACTCTTTATTTTCTTATATTATATAATATGCAGCTTCTACAGCAAACTCTCTTCACAAAAACCTCCTCGTTCCAACCTTATCATCTCAAATATATGTTATCTACTTTGGTTGATACTGACCCTTTTGCTTAGACTCTTCATTCCACTGTATTCTCATTGGTCCAGAAGAGTCTATGTTCTTTAAATTCACAATCACCTAGTTCAAGGCGGTTTACCAATTATTTGTCATGCATTGTCATTTCCTAAGCGCCTTATCATAATATCTTTGGCAGAAATCCTCCTATACACCAAGGTCAAATTTGCTCATCATCAACTTGGATACTCTATAATAAGTATATAGGCCTATTCACAACTGTTACTCATGATCCGCCAGTGGTTATTTTGGCTTATTGTCCAGTCATATAGATTATTCAACACTCAGTCACACAGCACAAGTTTGGGTAAGTGAGTTTCACTGACTATGCGGCAAAATTAAGGAAGTCCCTCAGAGATTCCTCCCCAGCCATTTCTAGTTCATCTCAAGCACCTAAGCGGGGACAACCCCCTTTTATAGGCTTAGTGAGGGCCCCTAAGGTGCAACTATTTTCTCTCATGGTGATTGGAAAAAGTATATCAAATCATCACCTCATAGGTTCATCTTGCCTATGATTGACCCTCCATCAGCTGTTTCTGCAAAGCGAGGTGAGTTCAAAAGCTTTGTTAAATTGACAACCTAAATTTCCTAAATAGGATAAAAGTTAATTTCAAATCTATGCCTATCTCAGTCTGAGACAAGCTAATTTAAATACTAAGCAGTAGATTGTAAAAGGGTTTTGTTCTCCCTATTGCTTTCTCTAATAAACTATATTAAAAACTAACCTTTTATTTAAATAGTATTTTGTTTTTAGTATAAGTGGGGCAGCACTCCCTTCAGAATTTATTAGTTTTTCAATTTATTCTCGTTTAATAAACTCTAAAAAATACATTATCTGCACAGGTTTGGGGTTTTTACTATTATCTGCATTATATGATAGTAGTTGATATAATCGCTGATAATAGTATGATGACTATTATCCATAGTTGAATCAAAGTATTAGATTTTGTTCCAACGCTTGGCCAGTTTTTTTTTTCAAAATACTTAAGATGTCCTGAATAGAGACTTGTTCCTTGATACTGCCTAACTTGATCTATGCTTAGATCCCTGTTTACGTTTTCTCTAGTTTGACACACAGTTGGCAGCAATCCCTGTTTTATTTCAGATTCTCTTCTCTTGATCCCTGCTCAGATCCTTAACCTTTATCCTAAAGAGCCTCCCAATTAGAGCACACAGCAATGATTTCCCTGAGAAAGAATAGAGCTTAAATGGAATCTGATAAAGTTTACTAAGATAATACTCTTTTAAAAGTGATTTGGTAATTAATGATAATTTATTAGTAAATTCTTTAGGGAAATTTATAGTAGGGAATTTGGCGCCCAACCCTCAGTTGGCACCTTCTTGATGAAGTGGCAGCCATTGCCATTGAATTATCTATCCTTGTCTCAGCAGCAATAGTCCTCCCCATACTGGCTAGGATTCTGTCATTGGACATCCTTGAGACCTAAAACAGAAAGAGTCAGAAAATGCATCCCTAACATTTTCCTCTCGATCCAAGTGAACCAACCATATTTGGCAAGCGACCTGCTTAGGTAATGGGACTTATTACCCATTAAGGAAGGTCATGAACCAACTGATCGATTTGCTAGTTGCACGTGGCATCACTTGCCTCACAACCTAATCCTTAAACTCCCAATAAGTTGGTGATGAAACCTGACCAAACTCCAATTGGTACACCTGATAGTTATTCAAGTATCAGATGCCCCTATTTTGTCAGCAACTCTGCCTGATGAGATCTTAAGTATTCATATGGATTGATCCCTGATGGATCTGACCAGGCAAATAGCCTGAAATCCCTCAAATATAGCTACCCCAAAAATCAGGGTCAACTGATACCCAATTCACTTCGCATTAGGGAATTATCCCCTAGCAATCCTTGGTAATCTAGCTGGCTGGGAATATGGGCAAAAATTCCAACACATCCCCCCTCTTGCCTAAATTTCCAGCGAGAAAAGGATTGGGGAAGGAGAGCACTGCTTTGGACACTCAGCCAAATACTTCATTTGTTCAAGCAAAGTACAATCATCAGTACTCAACACTGCTTAGGATGACCTTTGGAATGCAGCTCTCTTCCTCTTCCTCCTCCTCGCTACCGCCTACTAAGAGTTCAGTCTCCTTGACCTTCTGTCATTCCAGGCTGATCAATTTACTCATGATGATATTAATCCAGGGATCCAGTTCCTCCATCAGAGCATATGACCCACTGTCATATTCAGGATCCTTGGTCTGGCTTCCATAATTTCCTAATTTTCTCCTTGTCCTCAACAGGAGATTCTTGCCATCAATGTTTGTTTTACAGCCCAATTAGGGATGCTCATTTATGTTCGCCCTTGTTATTTTTCTTCATAACCTCTTGGATCATATCATTCTTAATTCTTCTCTGGAGAGCTTATCCCATTGATTTTGAGATTAAATTCTCCAAAATCGGAACTTAATTAATTTCAGAGTGCATAATGTCAACTATCATATAAGTTTGACACCCCCCTCTCAACCAGCTAATATGTCAAATTCTGAGTCATGGTACCAGCAGCTGCTCAATAGTTTATCTGATAAAGACCTTTGGCTCTACCAGCAGATGAGTCGATCTGCACAATGGAACCTTTTCTATGGTCCTTCCAGGACTTATACTCCTAGTCAAGTACCAGTAGCTAGTCCTTCTGTAAAATTACCAGAAATGGTAACCAACCCCACTGAAACTAGGTTATCAATTGTCTTGAATGACTCACGACCAATCCTACATCTGTCATCAATTTCAGAGTTAGATTTTGAGACTCTCCTGGATTTGGTTCCTTTCTCAGATACTCTTAACTTCATCATCAAACCTCCTGAAGCAATGCCATTCACTCTTGATTGTTTGTTCCTTTCCAGATTGGAACGCTTCTGGAGTTCCTCTTCTGATTTGGTCTATATTATAAGCCAGCTGTCTTGGCCACCAAACTAACCATCAGCAACAGCGTACATTTAGTTCTCCCCTATGCAGAATTAAGGGACCAAGTCACAGAGGCTTTATTAATAGCTCTGAATTCTTCCAATCTTGAAAACATCCTAGATTGAGATATTGCAGCCTATGATCTTTTCTTTGCCAGCCAAGTTCTCAAAGTTGGGCTACAAAACTTCCAGCCTCTCCCAGTTAACATAGCTCTTTCCGCTTCAGCTTCTGAGAAGCTCATAGTCATTGCCTACAGGATGCCATTTGCTCCTTACATGACTATCTCATTTCTGGCGCATCCCATCAGTATCTTCCACTGATGGATTTAATAAGGGGCATGATTTGGCAACCTCCGTCCAGTATCCCTTGCTCGTTGCCATCCCATATGTCTGGTGTTCTTGATGAAGCCCGTTGGCAAGTGCTAAAAACCAATCTTCTGGCTCCAGTGCCATATCAGGATTACTCAGGGTTATTTGCCAACTGCCTCTTCTTGTACTGTACTTCCCTCCCTGATCCAGGATATCATTTTTGACTACTTCTGACATTTCACTTTCCCTTCCCCTAGTCACTTTCTTGCAGGGATCTGCATCCGCTTGAACTTGGGTTTGTGTAGGTCTAGCCCTTGCTAGCGTCTGATATCACATAGTTTTTTCCGGGTTATTTACTTCTACTGTATCCCATCCTCCCTCCCCCAAGAGGCGACATAGGTGGAATCATCCCCTAATCAAGGATAATCAATAAAAAAATAAAAATTTATAGAATATATTTGTTTTTCTATGCGCGTTTGAATATTTTTTTCCAATATTTTTATCATTCTTTTATTTTTCACTTATTTTTTCCATGGGACTTGACCTTGTTTTGGTTCAGCGGCCCATCTTTTTATTTTATTCCCCCAAACTGGATACTAGGTATACATAGACTTACAAAATTTCTATGGTTCAGAGGTCTTACTTTTTAAGACTTAACCATCTAGATTGGTTCAGCGGTCCTTTTTTGGACTTGACCAAATCATTAGGACATAACCAACTTAATGGTTCTTTGGTCCTTTGGGATCTCTTTTTTATTATTTTTTCTCTAAATCCATCTCTTTAAATACTTATCATGGACTCTATTTACTATTCTTCCATCCAAGAGGTTCTTGATGGTGTAGGTGTCCGTCGCCATCTTGGCAATAACCTTGAACAGACCCAACCAAAATGCATCCAATTTGTTTCTTCTCCCAAAAACCATGTGTATCACAATAGGCAACTCTTTCGCCTATTCAGCATCCTGATAAGGCCAGTCAGTTCTTATTATACGTCATTTTTGCTCATATTCTTTTCTTCAAAGTTGTATTGAATGCTTAAAATTGCATTTTGATCAGCATATTTGTCAATTGGTTCAGGTACTGATTGGCACTCATCCCCTGATGTGGGTTCCACAACCAAATATAAAATTGGTGGCAATGAGGCCTTCCTCCCATATAGCAACTCAAACGGCATTTTTTCTGTCACCATATGATGACTAATATTGTAGGCGAACATCACCAAATTCAGGTATGTTTCTCATGCAGAAGTTCTTTCTGCAACCAGCTTCCTCAGCGTTATGGCCAACGTCCCATTAACTCATTTTACCAGTCCGTCCATCTCTGGCCAGTAGAGTACAGACATGACTCCTTGGATCCCCATTATCTCATTTAAGTGCAGGATCACATTAGATGTGGATTTTTGTCCAATTATCACTCAGCAGGACCTGTGGCTTCCATGTTGGCATCCTACTTGATCTAGGATGAACTTCGCAGTGCTTGTAGCGTCTACTTTATCCCAGGGCCTCCGTTTCAACCCATCTCATCAGATGGTTGATCACAACTTTGATGTACTTGACTCCCCCGGTACTCATGGTTAATGGTCCCATCACATTGATGGACAAAGTATGCCAGGAAGATCCAGGGTGGACCATTCAGTATCCAGTCATGTTCTTGTGGGGCTTGTGCAGCTGGCGCTCCACAAAATAAGTGAGATAATCAGTTACATCATAATTAATGGACTCCCAATAGTAATACTGGAAAATATGGTCGGTCATTTTTCTCAGGCCTCCATGCCTGACAACCTTATGAGCAGCTTGAATGATAGCTGCTCTTTCCGATGGCTTTGGAAATAATAACCGCTTTTCATTAATTGTCTTAAAAAACTTGTCCATGAATGGTCTTAGTGTTTTCCATCACTTTTTTAAAGTGCACCTTGAATTTCTTGAGGCTTGTTCTCAATTTCTTCGTCAACCATTTTCTGAAATAGCTCATCTGCCTGCTGGTATACCATCTGGACCATTGGTAACCACAATAAGCCATCTGCATTCTGATGAGAAGCCCCGCTTGGTGGACAATCTCATAAGTGTAAGCCTGTAACTTCAGTTCCCATTGGGCCAGTCATCCTTCTGGTTCTCTCAAGTATGGAGCCAACGCAATGAGGAGTGGCCCGTTACCATTTTGAAGTGCATTCCATGATTTTAACCTGAAACTGTTTACAGGCATAAATGACCACAATGAATTCACTCTCAGTTATGGCGTAGTTCCTCTCAGCAGCTGAGAGTGTCAATCTCAAATATGCCATCGGATGTTCATCCCCAAGTTCATCTACTTGGCTCAATATTGCGCCTATCACCATCAACAAAGCATCAGTTTGTATAATATATTTTGATCGAAATTTGGATATTTCAAAATCAGATAATTTATCAGGTACTGGCATAACACTTTAAAGGATTTATGTGCTTCTTCATTCCATAAAAATCCTTTCTTCAGATCCTTCAGCAGATGGATTAAGGGCTCAGCGATTCTGTCAAAATCCCAAATAAACTTCTTTATCTGACCATTCTAAGGAACACTTGGATATCTTGGACACTTTTTGGCACAGCCATTCTTCCTATGGCTTTGATCTTCTGGGCTTGCAGATGCAATCCACCAGAGTTAATCATGAATCCCAGATATTTCAGCTTTTTCTTGAAGAAGTGACACCTCCATGCTTAATCTTTAGGTTGGCCATGGACAGTCTCTTGAACACTTCCTCCAAGTGGTGCAAATGGTCAGTAAACGTCCTACTGAGCACATTGATATCATCCAAGTACACTAGGATGCATGACAACTTCAAGTCATTTAGGCATAGCGTCCATGGCCCTCTGGAACGTCACAGGCGCATTGCACAGACCCTGGGGCATCCTCATCAGTTGATATAGCCCCTGCGCAGTGATAATTATGCACTTTTCTTGTCCTTCTCTTGGCAAATCGATTTGCCAATATCCTGTTATTAGATCCATTATTGAGAAATACTTCGCTTCTCCCAATTGATATAGTGATCATTGATTCTTGGTAGGGGACACAAATCCTTCTTTGTAATCTTGTTCAGCTTCTGATAATCAATCACCACCCGGTTAGAGCTATCCTTTTTCTTCACAATTAGGATCAGACTCACCCAGGGACTTGATGACGGAACTAGAAGTCCATGCTTCACTAGTTTGCTGATTTCTTCCTCCACTACTGCTTCAGCTGCCTTCAACTGTTAATTGGTCTCATCCTGATCAGCAAATTTTCCTGGTATCAACCTTGTGGATCACATCTCTCATGCATTCCAATCATGGTTGTCCTGGGAAGATACTTCCCAATACTTTTTAAACAATTTGAGCACCTCCTCCTGCTGTCCTTCTGTTAGATCAGCAAGTTGCTCTTAATCAACCAATAGGTTGATGCTCTTGGTTACCCTGGACAGTAATCCATCTCATTGAGGGTCCCAAAGTCATGGAATTTTCTCAGTTCAGCCATTGGGATTAGGTGAACAAATGCGACTATCTGATTCTTCTCAATCTTCATTGTTTTTTTTCACTTAAATTTGCCAGAAATTGAATTTATCTATGGCCCAGCATTATTATTCCAGGAGCCACCCAATGCTCTACTCTGGACTTCTTCAAGGGGCTTCCGACCTCCCCATACAGCAGATCCAGTATCTAATATCAACCCATGTTGTCTATTATTTGTGATCCCGGCAGTATGGTTTTCACATTCTTAATCCTTAGTGGAATTCCCCAAATTTCTAGGATTTCAATTTGCATTTCTCATCGCTTCCAACTAACTAGTTGGTATCAAATTGGGACAATGCCATTATTGTATATCAAGTTGATGAAGTTATTTCTCCTACTCAGTGGTGCTTCCCCATCCTTTTGATAGACCAATGGTAACGTCTGACCCAATATGGTCAACGTAATATCCTCAAAGTTACAATTAACTCTGTAAATCCATAGAAAATTTGTCCTGATCAGAAGGTCATAGTTTTGGTTGGCCAAAACTATTGCTGGCGCAGATACTACCAGATCTGAATTGAAGTGGCAGAGCACTATACACTCCATATGAGATAGTGGTATTTGGCCTAGATGCCCTATACACTTTCTTGTGTTACAAGTCAGACGAGATCTTCATCCTCTTCACCAGCTTGGTTGAGACAATAAAAATGGGTGCTCCGCTGTTAACAATCTCCCTCACACATACTTGATTCACTAGTATATCTATATATACTCAGAGTATTGTAAGATAGTATTTACTGAGTGTATAGCAGCATTAAAAGCTGAATTGAAGGTGTGAATGATTTGCGTTGATAAATCAGAGAATGATTCCTTGATTGCACTGAGGGGGATTGACGGGTTTGCCTCATCTAATCAAACTTTAGTCAATTCTTCAGGATTGTCTGCAGCTTGAATATTGTCCACTAGTTGTCAGGCATACGGCCAGGAAACTTCTTTAATTATCTTAGGGTCGATCCTCTTTGCCCCATATCTTGTTACCACGTTTTTTTTAGTACTAGATGGTCCCAACCCAAGGGGGGATTCATCGATGTTTATTGAATTACGCCTGGGCTCCTAAGAGCCTGAGGCGAGGGAAGGGGAGGGAGGAGGCATCAAGAAAGGGAGGGGGGTTTGCGCGCCAGAGCCGTGCTGCAGTGACAACTGAGCGGGGGAGGGTTGGTGACATAGTGCAGACCTTCAGGGCCATCTCAAAGTGTACCTGAAAGTGGGTGATCATGTGTGGAAGGGTCCACACCTGCTGGTCAAAGGCAGCACGAAGGAAGGAGTTATGGATGGTCCAGATGGCTGTGGCATAGGCGAGGACATGGAGGGGTCGGTGGCAACCAGGCAATGTCTGCTCAAACATGAGGTCTTGCACAGGGTGTCCAGACCAGGGCTGAGCATGGAGGAGCGCGCGGGCCTTTGGCCAAAATGCGGCGACACCTGGACAGGTGAAAAACGATGGAGGTGGGAGTCAATAGGCTCCACACAGCGGGGGCAGCTTCGGTGCTGGAAGGTAGGGCCAGTCCGGTCCCCTGTCCTGTATGAACAGTGGAGCACTCTCCATAAGGTGTTGGACACCTTTGCTGACAGGATGGGGTGATAGACGTCCTTCCACAATTCCTTAAGGTCAAATCTCACGGAGGGAGGGAGGAGCTCAAGGAGTCTTGGGCGGATGGGAGGACGATCTTGGGGGTTGAGGCGAGTTGTGACAACTTGTCCATTGTGCACAATTGCATGGCGACGTGGGCTGAGGCCAGGGCCTTCCCTTCTGTATGGGAAGGCATGGTGGATCCGCGCGCCTACTCGTTTCAGGGCAAGGAGAGCCTGGTTCCAGTAGGGGGATGAGGATGGTTTTAGGCGATGGCCTGGGTGGTTTGTGAGCCACTCCCTAGTGAGGTCAGAGATGCTCTAGGAAGACCCAAAGCTGCTGACACTGACTGGCGGAGGGCGGGCGCCCATTGGGGCATGGGGGTCGCGTCCCAGCAGACAATCGGCCATAGGAACTTCAGGAAGATTGTGGTGGCGTGGGATCGTGTGTCCAGAAGCCTCTAGGCCCCCTTCATTGCAGGGTCGGGCAATGGTTGAGAGGGCTATTGGTGGATGGTTTGAGCCCCAGATCCAACAGCGGAGAGCACATTGAGTCATGTATAAAAGGCATCTGTGAATGGGCAGACGTGCGCTAGGAACCAGACTTTGGAGAGGAGGAACACATTGGCCATCAGAGCTCGACCCTGGAGGGTGATGCCGCCGGTTCCAGCTGGCAATCCTGGAGTTAACTGCTGCAAGGAGCAAGTCCTCATTGTCTTTTAGCGCAACTCCTTGTTGGTTGGTGAGAACGCCCAGGTGACGGAAGGTACCGCGCTCAGGTTCAATACCAAATGGTGGGGGAAGGTGGGGGAGCTGACCTGTACAACTGTTGTCTTGGAGGTGTTGACCATGGCGTTGGACGCCTTGGTGTACCTTCAATGGTCACAGCAGCGAGGGCAACATCCCCAGGGCAGCCAAATGCAATGGCAGTGTCATCTGCAAATGCCATGGTGCGTGTGGGGCTTTACCTGGGACCAGAATCCCGTTAGCTTGTCCTGTAAGGAGGCCAAGAGGGGGTCAAGGGTGATGTTAAAAAGGATAG
This sequence comes from Massospora cicadina, assembly GCA_022478985.1. NCBI lineage: Eukaryota > Fungi > Entomophthoromycota > Entomophthoromycetes > Entomophthorales > Entomophthoraceae > Massospora > Massospora cicadina. The sequence goes on from JAKSZP010017262.1 coordinate 129,798, forward strand.
GGCTCAGGGGGTCCCCTTGCCGGAGACCTTGTCCAACTGGTACTGCCATTGTAAAACCCATTGGCGCCAGGACTCTGGTGTGGAGTTGGTCATAGAGCGCTGATATCCAGCGCCTAGCTGCGGGTGGGAGATGGAAGCGGGCCAGGGAAGCATCAATATACTTCCAGGCTACCCGATCATATGCTTTCTCCATATCCAGAAGAGCCACAAAGCCATTCACCTTACGAGAGTTAGCAGTCAAAGTCACGTGAAGGTCATTATAGTTGTCCCATAACGACCTCCCCGGAATAAAACCGTACTGGGATGGGGAGAGGCGAGGTGACACCCATTTGGTGATGCGGTTGGCCAGAAGCTTCGTGAAGAGCTTGTGGTCTGTGTTGATCAACGCTATGGGGCGCCAGTTCGCCAGGTTCTCACGGTCTGACTTCTTGTGAATGAGGGTCGTGATTGAGCCTCTGGAGTCGGGGAGGACCTCGCCATTCACCAAGAGTGCATCGAAGAGGTCGCGGAGGGTTCTGGCTATCACTGCAGGTTCCAGAAGGTACACCTCAAAGGGTATTCCGTCTGGGCCTGGGGCTTTAAGCCGTGGGGATTTCAGAAGGGTTTCCATCACCTCCCGGATGGAAATAGGCGCCAGTAGAGCCTCATCAGCCCGTGGGTCAATGGGCGGCTCTGGAGCCCGCCACAGGAAGTCTTGATGTCCGATGGGTCCACCTGGGTGGCATGGAAGAGGCTGTAGTAGAAGCGGTGTAGTTCCTGCGTGATTTCCTCCTTATCTGAAGTGGTTGTAGTGCCAATCTTCAGTGCAGTAATATCCTGCGCTGTTGACCGGGCTTTCTGTTTCTGAAAGAAGAAGCAGGTGGGGCGTTCCCATTGAGCATAGTAACGAGATGTTGTAAAGTTTGCTGCCCGTTCTTCCTGAAGTGTGAGCTCCAAGCGGAGTGCTTCCTGCGCCGCTTCCCAGTCTTCCAACCATCTGGGAGAGGGCGAAGGCTGGCAGTTTCGCTCTAGATGTCTGATTCTGGCTTCCGCCCCTTTGACTCTGGCGCGAGCTGCAGTCATCTGGGCTTTGGCACAGTTGTAAGCAACGCGGGTGATGCCCTCCTTGGTCACCGCCCATCTAGCCTTGTGGTCAAGCAGGTGGGGTGGGGGAGGTGAGAGTCTCCCGGATGGTCATAGACAGCTTCTCCTTAGTGAAGGGGTTGTTGAGAAGAGCTGGGGCAACCCTAGGCCAGAACCTACGCGACGGTCTAAGTGTGGTGGTGAGGACAACGGTGAGTGACCTGTGATCACTCAGATGGTTGTCACGAGAGATGGGAGAGGAGACGCGGCCAATTAGAAGGGGGCCAATCAGTGCCATATCTATGCGTGACGCTGACTGGAAAGCTCCTCCATCATACTGGATCCTAGTCATGCAACCTAGGCCAGACGCGGAGGGTGGAAGCGCATCTATAAAGCCACTCAGGCGAAGGAAATCCTGGAGGCGACTTGATCCAGGGCGTTCCTTTGCTGCAGGGGGGGTAAGAGTCACGGACGCGACTTATGGTTGTGTTGAAATCTCCTAAGAGGACTGTATTCCGTGGGAGATTGAGTTGGAGGAGCTCTTCCAAGAGCCGATTTTGCTCCTGACCTGCATTAGGCAGGTAGATGCTTGCAGCGAAGAAGGAGAAGTCAGGAGTGGTGAGTTTGGCCAATATGAGGCGGCCACCTAGATATTGTGAAAAAGAATGGGTTTTAACCCGGGATTCAAACAACAAGGGCGGCATGGTTTGTCCAGAAGGAGTTGCCTCCAAACTGTTCATTCCATGCAGATTGTTCGTGGGGGAGGATATGGGGCTCCTGGACAGCAGCGATGTCAATTTGTGCTGACCTGAAGTTTCGGAGGAGGCGGGCTCTCCGCTAAAGTCCCGCAACCCATTGCGTTGATGGATTGCAGGGCCAGGGTGCTGCCATGGGGACTCATAGCTGTTCCCCTCTATGTCCTGGGGGTTGCCAGCGCTTAAACCTGCTGCTGTGAGGCGGCTAGTTTTGAGTCCTTTAGCTTGACTATTAGCTGCAATCCGTGAGGAGCGTCGAGGGTTCTGAGGGGAAGGAGAGGGGTGGGGGGCGGAGGACCCAGTAAGCCAGCCTAGGATGCTGCCCCGCTCCGTTGCAGGGGAAGGACCTGAGGGTGCTCAATGGTGACCTCCGCGGTGTCCCCATTTGATGAGTCTGAGTCCATATTCACTTCCTCCAACACTTCAAAGGATCCGCGCGAAATGGACTGTGGGGTTGGGGTAGGACTTTTTGGTGGCACTTCTACCGCAGGCCGCGAGTTGCCAGTCCATGCTGGTGGGCATAGCTCCATTGGGAGCTGAGGGGCTGATGCGATAAATCGCTGGTGGAGGTTGGTGGGGTGCCGCAGAGCCCGGAGTGGGGGTGGCTGACGAGGGGCACCCTGTGGGAGATGCCTTGCGCTTGGTGAGAGAGGGAGTTGACTCTGGGAGATTGGAGGGGGTGCCCATTGGAAGGGGGCATGAGCGCGAAGGTATCCCACACCAATAGTGGGGTTAGCTGTTTCAACTGCTAGGCGTAAGGCCTCAGGGGACAGGTCTTGAACGGGAACCCATTGTGTGAGTTGAGGAATTGCTGCTGCAGCCATGTGGGATCGTTTTTGGCCTGGTTTAGGCCCCTGGGTGGTGGCTAAGAGGGCTTGTTTTCGAGCTGTGCAGCCACTATACAAGTGTCCAAGGGCGTTACACCATGAACACCGGGGGCGCGCCTGATCAGGGCCGACAAAAAGATCTCAGGGCATGCCCCAACTACCGCCACACGAGGAATAACCTCAATGTTACGGGATACAGTGGGGGAGGGGATGAACGACGCCCTAGCAGTGCGAGCTCTTTGAGTGGGAGCATAGTAAGAGGGGACGCTAAAGTCCACTGAAAGAACAGACCCAAACTCCATTAAACCACGATGGAGTGCCAGTTTAAGAGACTCAGGATCAACAGTCGTTGGTAGGTTGGAAAAAGTAACCCATGAAATTTTCTCCAGGTGAGAGCGTGTGCGGGAGATGCGAAGAGATCCGCGTGGAATAATGACCTGGAGGGTGGCAGCATGGTCAGCAAGGGCAGCTTCAGTGAAGCCCACATCGATGTAGTGGCCCTCCACTGATTCATGGATGGTGGTGTTAATAGGGAATGTCTCCGCAATCGCTGCAAAGTATGAGAAGTAATCCTCTGTATAGAATTCAACAGGGTTATGCCCATAATAAAGGCGAATTGCGTGGGAGAGGGTTGAGCGAGGTAGAGCTTTTTGCGCTCTAGTTTCGGCCCATTTTTTCTTAACATCAGCAATAAACGCCACTTCACGGGGATCAGCTTTGGGTAGCGTTGGTGCCAGAGGTTTTTGCAACGCCCCAGTGGCTCCTTTGGTATGTTGTGTTTGCTTTGGGCTGCAATTGCGGGTTGAGTGTGAGCTGTTGGTTTGGACAAGTTTGCGGAGTTCCCTTGTTTCTGGAATGTTACAGCAGTTGCTGGCGTCATATTAAATTGAGGGGCGGTTTTTTGGGCCTCGCTAAATTGGGGAGGCCCATCCAGATTGGAATTAACTCCAGCCAGTTGGGAGGAGGGAGATGCTTCATCACCATCCCTATCTATTTGGGTAAATTCAGCCCGAGTATTTGCTGTGATTTCGTGGGCAAAACTCACTGGCTGATTGGTGAATTGGTCATTTTCAGCATATTGAGATAAAGTGCCGACTTGAGAAGTGCCGATTATAGGGTTTAAATGGGATGGGTGAGATTGGAACTGGTGTGAAGTTCCAAAATCTGAACCATTTAAATCCCCATTGGGAAGAGTAGATTGTCCCAATTTGGTGCTTAGTGAACCAGAATGTGCGGCTAATCCAACCTTACATCCGAGGGTTTGGGGGCCAGGTGATTGTTGGGCCTCGCTAAATTGGGGAGTCCCATCCAGATTGGAATTAACTCCAGCCAATTGGGAGGAGGAGATGTTTCATCACCATCCCAATCTATTTGGGTAAATTCAGCCCGAGTGTTTGCTGTGATTTCGTGGGCAAAACTCATTGGCTGATTAGTGAATTGGTCGTTTTCAGCATATTGCGATAAAGTGCCGACTTGAGAAGTGCCAATTATGGGGTTTAAATTGGACGGGTGAGATTGGAACTGGTGTGAAGTTCCAAAATCCGAACCATTTGAATCCTCATTGGGAAGAGTAGATTGTCCCAATTTGGTGCTTAGTGAACCAGAATGTGCGGCTAATCCAACCTTACATCTGAGGATTTGGGGGCCAGGTAGCTGGGTATCGCCCCTCATGGAGGGAGCCAGAAACACGGTGTCAGCAATAATAGATGGGGCTGAATTAGCTGACACAATGGGGGAGGTGTCTGTCTGGATGGGCTGAGTTGCATTCAACTGAGCAGACGCCATTAAAACAGCGTGGGTGATGGCCTCCTTGGTTGGAGGGGGCCCAGCGGGTTGGTGGGAGGCAGCACACACAGAGCTGTTAGGCGTGCAGGTTGCAGAAGTGCGATCAGGTGAACTGGCGCTAGTTGGAGTAGCTCCAGGTTGGGGGGTGGTGCCTGCTTCATGGCTGCTGCTTGAGAGCGGGTGATTCTGGTTGACCCTGAGGTGGGTAACCGAGGGTTGCTTCATTTGGGGGTGGTGCTGGCTCGTTTGGCATAGCCTGCGGGTTCTTTTGGGGTTTCCCGCCATATTTGCTAATAGTTTTCGTAAATCTCTTTAGTGGAGCTAAATTTCAGGCTGAATTGATTTTCGAAAAGTGATGCTTAGCAGAAAGAGATCTTCTCGGTTCTTGTTACCACGTTCATGTCCATATTGACTACTTGATACAGCTGATCTTGTACAGCTTCATCCACGAACAGATCACTTATGTCAATTTCATCAAGCATAATATTGGAGAATAGGTTTTTCTGCAGCTCTAGACTGTTTCCTGTCTAGGCTGCGGGCCATTTCCTGAATCCTTTACAATTGCAGACTCTTTTGTTTGGACACATTGATTTGATCCTTGGGTTTCCAATGTACAGCAAAATGTCCCCTTCCTCTGCACCAGTAGCAGACTTTCTCCTTTTTATTAATCCGTTTAAAATCTTTTGGCTTATTCCCTGGCACAGTTCAATTATTCATCTCCTTAGCGCCCGCATTACTCCTTCATGGTGTTAGACATTCTCCTTTTTGACTTATGTAAAAGAATGTTGAAAGTATTAATGCTCCCAAATCTGCTATTATGATTGGCCCATCTCCTGCCCAATTAACAAATAATATTGTGGTTAATAATGATGTAAGCACAAATGGCAAAAAGACCATGGTGGATTCTCGGTGGAATCCTAATTATCAGAAAAATATGGTTTATCATAAAAATTGGCTTAAAAAGGTAATAACTAATACTAGGATTACTCCGACTTCTTGGCTGAATTTGAGGAGTTCAATATTGCATGGGTCTAAACCTCCACGAGGTGAAAAGATTTTACCCATCAATGATTGGATGCAAATTAACCAATCATTACCATACAAGTCTGACCACTGCCAAATTATCCAATCATTACCATCTGAGTCTGACCACTGCCGAGGTGCAAAGATTTTACTTGACAATGATAGGGTAAAAATTAACCAATCATTACCACATGAGTTTGATTACCATCAAGGTGAAAAGATTTTACTCGCTGATGATTGGATATAATTCATCAAATCATTACCGCATGGGTTGGTTTTGCCTCAAAAATTTTATCTTCGATCTGATAGGCTGAAAGCCTATATTACCTAATTTAGATAACTGAGCTTTACATTCTTTTGCCTCAAATATCAATGGTCTCAAAATCTGAACTAGTTTAAATAGGAAAAACTAGTATTGAGAAGAGGACCTTTCCTGGTTTTGCCCTGCCTAAACAATAAAAAACCTAAAAACTTTAACAAGTGTTATTTGTTACTTTTATTATAAAGTAAATATATCACTTTAATCAATTATTTGTGGCATCCATTGGCGGATCCCACACATGGGATTCAAATTTCATACTGAGTTTGATCTGAAACTTCTATTTGGGGCATCAAAGGTAGCTTCCAAGATTTTCAAATTTTCTACCATCTGAGAGGTGGTAATTTCAATCATGAACATGGAAGACATCATAACTTTTCTTTCTCGTTGCAAACACTTTTGCAACCCATTCAATTCAAGACTAAATCTAGTTTGATAATCTCATAGAGGGGATTAGTCTGCGCCCATGTCTGGGAGCAGTTGGGCAAGCAAGGCAAGAGGAGCAGGCGGAAGGCCCGCAGCCTCAAACATTCAAAAACGCCCCGGAGAATCCAGCAGAATAGAAAAAAAAATCTAAAAAAACCAGCGGTCGCAATTTCCCCAGAGATACTCGCGTGGCAAGCACGATGCAACCAGTACATCAATACGCCACATTCCCAGCCACTTTCGTCGGTGGAATTTGGAGTCCATGTGTATCTGGACATCCAAAAAATGGCCCTATGGGAAAAATTTTGTGAAGATGTACACAAAATTTTCCCAACCGCAGTGTACGTTGCACCTCACTCCATGTCACGCGGTTGGATGGACCTAGGTTTTGAAAGCAAAATAGCAGCAGATGAGGCTGCAGCGGTGCGCGTAGTGGTCAACCTCCCCGATAAGCAATGGGTCGTCGAAACTAAACGCACCAGATGGACAAAATCAAACCAAATTTTCCTCACGTTTGACTTTTTGCCTACTATGGTAAAATGTGACATTCTGGAGCAACACCTGAAAGATGGTCTCGCCATATATGGCGAAATACAATCTTTCAAAATGCAACGTCTCATGCTGATGCCACACCTGTGCACTGGCAAAGCCATCGCAGTTCTGACCCCAACTGAGGAGATCGCGAAGGACCTAACCCAGATCCTGCACTCCACCTTTATTGATATCGCAGGGCACACCACCCACCCATTCCGGGTAACCGTGGACAGCGCGCCCCCCATTTGCACCCACTGTGACGCGTTTGGCCATAAGGTACATGCGTGCCCCATTAAAGAGGGCGTTACATTCCAAGAGCACCCCTCGGCGGCCATGGCCAGCGGAGAGGCGCACTACGAACCAACCACAAGCACCAAAGAGGCTTTCCCGTGGGGAGCACAAGGCTGCTACCTATTGGTAAAGCCCATCTCCCCGCAGGAGTGGAAGAAGGCCAAGCAGGCCCATAGGACTGCGGCCAAGGAAGCGGCCAAGGTCACCACCACCATCCCACACTCACAACGCCAGGAGGACATGGAGACCTTCGCGGCGGAAGCAACTCAGGAATCCATCACCCAATCAGATTGGGAGGCCCAAGCTGAACGGGCCACTCAATCCAAGGATCTGATGGGAGATTCAATCTCACCCAATCGCTGCACCCAAGCCCCGGTTGAAACCAACTTTGGACCTATCCCAACCAAAAAAAATTTTTTTGCCCCACTTGATGGTGCACCAAACTTATCCGCACCGCAAAAAATTCGTCTGACGTCAGGAAAACAAAAAGCGAAGGCCAAAGCCAACGCGACTCTTTCTGCAAAAATTAACAAAAACCCTGATAGCGTTGCTGCTAATACCCGCGCTGCTGTGAAAGCCCGTGGGGACCAGGAAGAGGCTGGTGGGCCAGGGGCCCACCCCTCGCACCTAAGGTGCGACGGGGAGAAACCTTCACTCTAGGGATGCTGAATATCGCTGGACTCAAGGCCTCCCCATCCCGGGCTAGGAAACTGAGTTTTTTACAAAACAATTTACCCATGGATATCCTGGCCATCCAGGAAACCCACTGTCCACGAGGTTCTGAGGATGCTTGGAAAACAATGCTCCTACCATCCCTATCCTTTTGGTCAAAGCACTGTGGGGTGCTAATTCAGAAAAACAATTTTTTCAAATTTACATCTTCAGAAACATTCCTAAATGACCGAGTGCTCGTTGTCACCTTCTCATGGGCCGATGTTACACACACAATTGTCAACATTTATGCCCCAAACGGTGCACAAGAGCGTCAGGAATTTTTCTCGTTGGTCAAATCCCTCCCGCTACCCCCCAATTCTTTCCTAATCGGTGACATGAACTGTTGGCTAACCTCACCAACGGACCGGTGGCTGCCCTCACCCCACGCCCCACAGGGTCATGTAGAACTACGCATTCTAAAAGCCACCCTTGGGTTAATGGATGCGCTGCTGCAACATGCCCCACTGCTCGAAAACATGACGTGTCCCCACATCCACAACGGCCAATTAAGGTCCATGACCCGCATTGACCTTATTCTAGTGCCGGCAAAATTCCAACCCCACATCTCCCACTTCAAAACAACGAAAATGGAATTCTCTGACCACCGACTGGTCTCGATAACATACCACTTACCTGTCACAGTTGCAAAGGCCCCACATTGGTGCAAAATCTGCCCCCCAGAGCTAGCGTCACCAGGATTTTCCACATGGGTGGAAGAGGCAACTTTGGCAAAATCGTTTGTTGCACCATTTTGCGCAGACCCCATTTCCACATGGGCAACTTTCAAAAAAGACACCATCCGCCACTATTGCCATCTCTCATCTAGACGCTCACGAGCCGCATCAGCAGTTATATCGCGCGCACTGGCAGAATTGGCCCACTTGGAGTCCAACATTCCAGCCTCAGGATATAGCCCTGCATGGGGCCAGAAGTGGGCGGAGGCAGCAGCCCACCTCAACGCACTTGAAAGGCAACACAAACATCAGGTTTGTGTCCAATACAGGGCCACACGCATCACTAAAGGCGACTTGTGCACCGCATACTTCTTCAAAAAATTTTTTGTACCACGCCAGAGCGTGGCCTGCACACAGGTGTGAAGATCGGATAATTCTATCATGGACACACTGGCTGAAGTGGCAATTGAAACGCAAAGATATTACTCCGAGTTATACCGAGCTGAACCAATTCAGCCGGCTGAAATGGCGGAATTTCTTGACAGAGCTCATATCTGCACCATTTTCTGATACCCAAAAATAATGAATTTAATTACTTTAAACGAATTATGGACTACCATTCGCGGTGCGCCAAACCAAAAATGCCCAGGCCCAGATGGCATTCCATATGAGTTCTACAAAAAATATTTTAAATACATATCCCCATTGCTGCTAGCCTCACTCAACCAAAGCCTGTTGGAAATGCGCCTCCTACCAGGAGGACATGAGGCTTTTACAGTCACACTCTTCAAGAAAGGGGATAGGCTAGACTTAGCCAACTGGCGCCCCATTTCTCTAACAAACACAGACACCAAAATTTTAACAAAAATCATGGCTAACCGTTTAGGGACTGTAGCATCTGCCACCATCTCTCCAGAACAATTTGGTTTCATCCCCAGAAGGTCGATTTGGGATAACGTGCACTCTGTGGCTAATGTGTGTCAGTCCACAGCCTCTGGGGCACTTGTATTCTTGGACCAACAAAAGGCCTATGATAGAGTAAACTGGGAATACCTTAGGGCCTGCCTCCAACAATTCCGCCTACCTCCCCGCTTCATTAACTGGGTGATGCTGCTCACGGAATCTGCAACAATGGCTGTGCGCGGCCCAGGTTTCCTAACGGATTTAGTCCATCCTCAAAGGGGCCTGTGACAAGGGGACCCCTGAGCCCACTCTTATACAACTTCAGCCTTGACCCACTACTGCGAAATGTGAATGCCCAACTCACTGGGGTCCATGTGCCAGGCCAAACCCCAGTCAAGATGATGGCATTTGCAGATGATTGCGTGGTGGGGGTGTCTAATAATAAAGATGCACGCGCGCTTGAAGCCCTCATCCAGGAATATTCCCGGGTAAGCAACACGGCACTAAACACCTCCAAAACCGAAATCATCCTCCTTGGTCGGTTTCAGAACTGCTGGGCCCCAGCAAGTAGTTCCCAACCCAGCCCAGCTGCTCGCCCAAGTCCATGCCTTACTAACTCAAAACACACCGCTCCACTGGTGCTCCCCTTTGTACCGCGACCTACCATAGGACCGGTACGCCATCTGGGCGTGTGGTTGGAGGCAGGAGGATACGCGTCAGCAGTAATGGAGGGCCATATACTGGACAACGTGACGAAGCGAATCGCCTCTCTCAGAGCCCACCCTACTACCCTCACTGGCAGGGTTGTTCTTGCCAACTCTATGCTCCTATCCAAAGTCTGGTTTGGAGCCCACGCCATCCCCTTCTCCCCAAGCTTCTTCAAATCCCTGTATGCTTTGCTACAAGGTTGGCTTTGGTCAGGCCGCCCTCCACCAGTACGGCTAGAGGTCATGTTTGGCCCTCATCATCATGGTGGCATGGGCCTACTTGACTTCAAAGCCCATGACGCCAAGATCCTAGGCACCTGGATTGCGGCCGTCACTGCTCCTACACTCCCATCCCAACACTGGTCCCGCGCGGCCTGCTCCAACTCCTGAGCCTTGGGCCTCAACAATCCATCAAACCCCCACTCCCTGATGAAATACCTTGCATCACACACATCAGCCACAGGTCCTCATGGGACCAAAACCCACTACAAACGAATCCTACTCTCCATGCGAAGCGCAGAGTGGAGAATTCGTATTAGTGGACATACAACCCAAAGAGGCCGCCCCTCTCCTCAGTTCACACAAGAGGTACAGGGGCTACCCATCCATGATGGCGTGATCCCCACTCGACCCCAAGTCCTATCCAGGGTGGACTACCTGGACATGATGGACATCCCTTATTCCACTAAGACCCAAAAGACTATCTGGAAATAAGCACACCATCCTCTGTTGCAGCCTCAAGTCTGTTCCCATGTGTGGCGCTGCCTGAGGCGGGTGTATCGTACAGCTGAGCGCTCTAATGCTTTACACTCATCCTGTGTCGTGTGTGGCCAGTATGGAATGCTGTTTCACCGCCTGGAGAAGTGCCCCACCTCTAAAGTAATATGGCGCGAAGTTCAACGTCTGCTAGGCCAGGATCAAACACATCCCTTCAGTCTGTCAAGAGATATGTTTGCTTCATCAATGGCCTCCCCCCTCCCACCCTCCCTTCGTGCTCTGGTGGTTGCAATCGCCATGTGGACTATCCACACGATTGTCTTGGATGCCATCGCCGGATTCATCCCCACCCTCCCTGAAGCTGTCCACAGATTCCGGTCTCATTTGGTGGATCACTTTCAAGCGTGGATGTTTGGATATCTCCCACCACGTTGCCGGCAGCTGGTCTCCTCCTGGTTCCCAGTCTGGTTCATCAAATCAGACCCCTTCCTCCACACGTGCTCAATAGTGGCTACGCCCCCTACACACGTTCCCCCCCTTCCCATAAGTGGCGTTCCCGCTGGCAACAAGAGATAGCATCGCTTCTCTGGGGTGCCTCACCTGGTACTGAGTTTTGTCTCGTCTGAGTCATATTCGGAAGTGTCCATCCCATGGTCGGCCTTCCCCGCAATAAGTTAAATTAAACATGGAAGACATCATCTGATGCAAATCGCAGTAGGGCCAAAGGGCTGCTTGTAATGCAATTCAGGCATCAAAATCATCCAGCACCTTAACTCCAACCAGGATTTGCAATTCCTGGTAGAAACAATCAGTGAAGCTTGCTAAGGATTCATATTTATGAAATTGAATGCCCATAAACTCTTGTTTGCACTTTGACATGTACTTCAGGCTTCCAAATTCCTTCATAATGGCCACTTTGGCCTCTGCATATGACCAGCTGTCCCCCTCCAGGTGGGGCAACACTAGGGTTTGAAAATTTTTATCTATGCACTTCATCACTGCCAATGCTTTTTGATGATCGCCATATCCATACATTATCATATTAAACAATTGGAAAAATGATGGGGCGTTATTCTGATGGAAAGTCAGCAATTTTAATGTCACTTTTGAATTCCTCCGAGGTTTCTCTAGCCACCTCTCTTGGTTTGGCTACTTGGCTCATTTAGGGAGTGACTTTGGGCATCATCTCTGAAATAGTGGCAAGAGTGGGAGGCATGTTTCTTGGGGTTTCATATTTCCAATTAGCATATAAGGAGTTCTTTCTTTGGCGTCAGTCGCTGCATTTGGCTCACATTCACATTTGTGAGTCTTAAACTCCTCAACCTGTTCAATCAGCTGCTCAATATCGGTGCTAAATTTTATAAACTAACGCATTCCACTTCATGCTCCATTTTCAGAAATAAGACTTCTCAAATTAAGTTACCTTCTTTCTTCTTCAATAACGTTACTTTTCAAAGTAATTCATTTCTGAAACTCGAGACATTATTAACCCCTTCCTCCATCTTGATGACTCTCTCCTCCAAGGCTGCAAATTCTCAATGGTCCGCTGAGTTCAGGGCGTTCTGATTAACAGTTCCCAACTCCGTCCATAGTTTTCTTATCTCTTCTTTATATGACATCTTGATTTTTTTCTACTTAACTACACCCCTGTAGTGAGCACCACTTTGTAAAAATTATAGGTTTTATGATTATTCTTGGTTAATAACCCCCTATAAAAATAATCTGCACAGGTTCAGTTTTTGTGCAATTCTCTTCATTGTATGATAGTAGTTGATATAATCGTTGATATTATGATGCCTATTATCTGTAGTTGAATTGAAGTAATAGATTTCAGTACAACGCTCATCCAGTATATCCTCTCAAAGCACTTATGATGTCATGTATAGAGATTTGTTCCCTGGTACTGCCTAACATGATCTATGCTCAGATCTCTGTTTACGGTTTCTCTTGTTTGACACACTGTTAGCAGCAATCCCCAATTTGATTCAGCTTCTTCTCTGGATCCCAGCTCAGATCCTTACTCTTTATCTTAAAAAGTCTCCCAATTAGAGCACACATCAATAATTTCCCTAAAAAAGCATAGAACTTGAAATGAATTCTGATAAAGTTTACTAAGATAATACTCTTTTAAAAGTGATTTGGTAATTAATGATATTTTATTAGTAAATTCTTTAGGAAATTTATAGTAGGGAATTTGGCGCCCAACCCTCAGTTGGCACCTTCTTGATGAAGTGGGAGCCATTGCCATTGAATTATCTATCCTTGTCTCAGCAGCAATAGTCCTCCCCATACTGGCTAGGATTCTGTCATTGGACATCCTTGAGATCTAAAACAGAAAGAGTCAGAAAATGCATCCCTAACATTTTCCTCTCGATCCAAGTGAACCAACCATATTTGGCAAGCGACTGCTTAAGTAATGAGATTTGTTACCCTTAAGACAAGTCACAAACCAGCTATCATTTAACTAGTTGCAGGCAGTATTACTTGCCTCGCAACTTAATCCTTTAATTCCCAATTGGTCAGTGATGAAACCCAACTGATCCCAATTGGTACATCTGATAGTTAATCAACTATCAGATGCCCCTATTTAGTTGGCAATTCTGCCCAACAAGATATTAAGCATTTATCTGGATTGATCTCTGATGGATACAACCAGGCGAATAACCTAAAATCCCTCAAACATAGTTACCCCAAATCAGGGTCAACTAATATCCAATTTACTTCACATTAGGTAATTATCCCCTAGCGATCTCTGGTAATCTAGTTGGCAAGGAATATGGGCAAAAATCCAAACACTCCCTCAATTCAATTGTTGGTAATTAGGCAATCAAGGCACCAGTAAGCATATTCTTCGCCTAAAATCCAACAGTGGTATCAGAGAGTGTAAAAAAAGCTTTATAATAATCCCTTTTTGTATAAATCACTATATCAGTTACAAATTTAAGTCATAAAATACCAAGGAAGATTGTTAAATCATATTATATAGACCTTTATTAACTTATAGGCCAAAAACATAAAGCAAAATTGACTTATGCTAAAATATCATAAGCCCAATAACTTTCTTTAGTTATACAATGAAATACTAAAAATCATTTCATAAAGCATAATGGAATCCAATAAAATTAGCAAAACTGTACAATTAAACTTAAGGTCAACAAAAACCACAATAAAACTTAATTCTCTATATAAAAGCGCTATAAATGTTAAGATAGAGGTTTTTAGTACTAGTGGATACTTCCCATATGATGCTATTAATTTTTCATTTATAAAATTTATAGATAACAATAAATTATAATGATAGGTAACCAAGGTTAGACCATCCTAGTTAATTTCTGAGCTCATGCCAATGCGTGAAGTTTAGTTTAGTAATATTTACAAGTGACTGATCACAATACTAAATACTTCCAGAGATGATACCCTAAGTGTAAGGTTTCAAGTCACAGCTATCAAGACAGACAGAACAGTATACCCTTTTTAGTATAAGAAGGGCAATAATCCATGGCCTTAACACTAGCCAAGATCAAGGACCTGTGCCATATTTTGACAATTGATGGGTGGCTGCTGACCCACCTGGTTTAACCCCCAATACCAAGAATAATTAACTATCCTTTACCTTTATAATACAGAGCCAGCTGAATTTTTATTAGTTAAAATCAAGGAAAGTATCATTAACTATGAGGCTTATCAATGCTAAGAGGTCAAACAGGGTGCCTCAGCGTGAACAAATCGGCCATCAGAAGTCATATGAGTCACCTTGACTTGAACAAGCCAGCTATCCAGAGACATCACCAATTGAATAAATTTACACCCAAGGCCAACTCAAGCAAAGGGGACAAACAGAAACTTTTTTCAGTTGGAACAGTAAATAAAGGGGTGTATAATTGGGACACCAATTGATAGGGTTATCAAGGCCTATTCAGATGGCTAAAAGGAGTACCAAAGACCTGGCATATAGTGCCATTTTGACCATTATGCTTAGATTTATAAGTACTACAACTTATTAAAACATAGTATATTTTCAAAACTGTTATGTCTCATGACATGATTTCTGGTGTAATTCTTAAGGATAAGCAGGAAGTAAGAAAGGCCAAAGGGTCAGGTTGGACGCCCACTCTGACCTAAAGTATACCATGGATCTACGTTGGGTTAAGGCCAAGCAGGTTCAGGTTGATCCCCCAGATTTTTCATGATGCGGATCAAGATGTTACATTTTGATGTTAAAAATCACCTGCTATATTTTAAATGAGGATGGTACATTAAGTTTGCTTTCCAAACAGGGATTAGACTCATTTACGAAATTTATATCACCAAAAATGGTAAAATTGAGCTGGTGTCAAAGTCTTGAGTTAACATATACTCGAGTTATAGAACAACTATGGATAGTAGTATTGTGTTATCGGGGCAAAATTGCCTCCAAGTCCCAACATTTTAATCCAGGGCTATTGTCCAAATAATTCCTTAAACTAGTGTTTTTCTAACTATTCTCTACTAGTCATCTATATTTCTTTAGATAAAGGCGATTAGATATATTTACTTATTCTATTATACCTTTTGCTGTCTTTAAAGGTTACCTCTTTGTTGTAAATGAGGCTGCGAGGGCATCAGGAGATCATTCCATGAATACTTAAATGAACAGAGCACAATCCCAAAAAGGCAAAATTGCAGGCAACTTACGCATAGCAGAATTAATTAGATGGCCCCTTTTGTAGATTCAGCTGACCCAAGGAATTTACTAAGCATTTGGGATGACGTCATCCAAGATTTTTTAATTTTTGAAGCTCAAGGAGAATTAATATATGAAAACAACAAAGTTTCATAAAAAATTATGAAAATTGACCCCCTTTTATACCTTAAGGGGTCCAAGATGTTTTGCAATCAGCCAATGATAATGAAATTACCCAACCAAATTACCCCAAAGGAAGCAATCAAAGCTTCCATCTGAACAATACCAAATAAATTTGAGCAAATAATTTTTACTGCTATACAAAAACCTAATGTGAGGCGCATCAAAGTAGCACCTCAAGTGGACCTGAAGTTGAATTGCTTACTACCAAATTGGGTAAAAAAGTAATAACTTGAGGTGGAGATGCAGCCATTAACCCAAAAGTGGGGACTGAACAAATGGTCCTGAACATTATGGTCCAGGGATAATCACTGCAAGAAGAAGCTCACATATATAAATCTTAAAATTAAATGGATGCCATGAATAAAGTGGAATTTAGATGCTGGCTCAACAGGGGACTATAAAAACCCTCAATATCGCTACCACCATTTCCAAACTATTTACAACATTATTCATTTTATATCCCAATTTTCATGAATTAGTATAAAAATACCTTGAATATACCTTAATAAAAAACTTTTTCCATAGGTCTCAGTATATCCTTTTAAATCCACTTATACTGGTTTAATTGATCTATTCACCAGTAGCAGTCTGGGATTAGTGGTTGAACAGAGAATAGTAACCAACATGAGATCTGCTCTAAAAGAACAGGACACTCATTTGCTTGGATACCTTAGAGAAGAGCTGCCAAGAGAGAGATTGGATAGTATTACGTTGTGTCCAGAGGTGGCCACATAAAAGAGAACATGTCAGAGAGTTTACACAAGAATCTTCCAATGGGCGAGAAAATTTTCAATAAGAAACTGCTACATTGGGTAATATCAGTGATTGATTCCCACAGTGGGGATGATTATGACCCGTTGAAAGGTTTCCTGGTTTCTAATCTGTATGAAACAGAACCCCTAAGCAGCAAGTCAGCCTCACAAGTTAAGCAATATAGGGCCAACTAGCTGAATATGGTGCTCACTACAGGTGTGGCACCATTATACCAGAGTGAAGATAATGAGATTTCTCATGAGCAGTTTGACAATGCAGATATGGAAGTGTACCATGGTAAGGATTCTTCTAAACTCCTGGTGAGGGAGGAGTGAACCATCCAAGTGAGGCTCTACACCTTAGAACTAGAAATGGCAGACTTACAAAATCAACTTGAGCGCATAAAGGAGACCGCTAGAAGAGCCCTTATTTCCTTTATTCTGATATTGAGAAGACCTTCACCCATGATGAAGATTGAATTCGCTATTAAGTAGATAGATCAAATTTTATTCCTTGAGAACAAAAATGGGTTGAAAATCTGCACCTTGAATGAGTATGGAGAGTGCTTATAATAACTTGATTTTATGCTGTATGACATGGATAAGAGTCTAGAAGAGTTAAAGTCTCAACTGCATACTGTACCAGACCCTACCTAAACTCAACCTGTTACTCAGTTAGAAACACCAATTTTAGCCACTTAATTGACTGCCGCACAAATGAGCATGATACGTTATGAACTTATTTCTGAGGTTTAGAACATTAAAGTTTACTAAAAGACAAATTAACTCTGGGATAAGGAGCCATTGAAGGTTTTCTCAAGATGTATGAGAATAGCATGGATGGTGTGAGTGATCTCCAAAAGTTTTGCCATGTGCAAGGATGTATTAGCCACAAATCTCAGGATATCATTAGGTGAGCTTATGACTGG
Source organism: Massospora cicadina (assembly GCA_022478985.1). Classification (NCBI taxonomy): domain Eukaryota; kingdom Fungi; phylum Entomophthoromycota; class Entomophthoromycetes; order Entomophthorales; family Entomophthoraceae; genus Massospora; species Massospora cicadina. The sequence continues at coordinate 147,062 of JAKSZP010017262.1, forward strand.
TATCAACCTGGACCAAAGTAAGAAGCATACTACTCTTTAAGAGTTTGAAAGTTAACAGGATGTCCAAAAATGAAACTGGAATTCTTACTTACGAATATGGTTGAGAACAATTCAATATCACACTATGCCTCTCTCTACTATATCAAAGCTCAGAAATTATGGAAAACGGGAATTATGGACCTACCAAAAGCGAAGATGGTTCTGCCAAGTTATTGGAAATGAATACCGCCTATAAGATGCATATGACCCTCAAAGTCTGTCAGAAAGTCCATCAATATATCAGAATCTTACCTTAATTTTCCTAAATCTGTGTCTAATGATTTACCCTCTAAGTTCAATGATTCCCCATCAAATTAAGGAGATTTCCTGATGTCTAAAACAGAATTCATTTCCTCAGGATTATCTCACTCAAAAATTAAATCATTTGATAATCAGAACATGTCTGCTAAGAGCTATAGATTATAAACAAGGACATTTCCGATCTTCAATTAAGACAAAATCTTTATTCATCAGTGACACGTCAATCATTTTGAAAACTTACTAAATCACGCCCTAAACTTAGTCCTGATTTTAAGTAATAAAGATTTCACAAATTCATATCAATTTTTAGTTCAACCTAATAAGTTGAAGTTATAATTTCAATCCTTATAGAAAAACTCTCACTAAGAAGATGCTAGACCTTTAATTTAACAAAATTGACGCCATTGAAGTACCTGAACTAAGATAACAGTGCTAAATACAACACAGTCTAAACCGCAATGTCCCTAAAGGCACTCAAAGAGGCATTGCTCAATGTATAAGGGACATACAAAATGGAATATGAGGCCTTGGGAACACTTTACCTCAAAGGATTAGCAAGGCTGTCTACATTGGTAACAACTAGATTATAAGTCAAAGGACAAAAATCACAAACAAGCAGAACGCCTTCCCTGATGAGAACAAACATGTAATAAGTGTCACCAGCCTGGGCAATTCTATCAATTTTGTCTAAATAACACCGCCAAAAAGAAGGATACATCCAAAAGGAAGATACCATCAACACCATGAATTGGGAGAATCTGCATACTGAGGGTGAAGACAACCATGAAGATGAGGATATAGCCAACAAAGGGTAACACGTGCTTGGGTCACCTAGAATGGCAGCTGTACCTTATAGGTTAAGAGTAAACACAATCAGTGGAAATTAATTGAATAAAACTACTTGACTCAAGAAAACCAACATACCCAAATCATCAACTTAATTGAAGAAGGAGAGAAGCTGGTTATGGCTTCCTTTTAGAACTTAGAACTGTTTACCAGGAATACTGTCAAGACCATTGTTTTGGATGAGGCTGCGAAGTGATCAGCAGATCTTTCCTAACCCAGCGGAATGAGTAAAGTTTACCCCAAACTGGTGGAAGTGCAGGCAACTTACCTGGTGCGGATGGATATAGATGAGCCCCTTTCTAAAAATTTGGGTGAGGCAAACAATTTACCCCACCATCATAGTGAAGTCTTACAATATAATTCTTACCTTTACGCTTCAGCAGATTTGTTTAATGAAGATGACGACGTTGCACAAAATTACTACAAAAATTGGCTACCTTTTATACCTTTGGGGGCCAAAATAAATTGCAACTTGCCAATGATGGAATGATGATTTTGACCAAATCATTCCAATTGGAACAATTGAGGCTTAAGTGTGAATATTACCAAATACAGAAAACATAAATTTTGAGAGTCGCTCAAAAGCATGATGTGAGGCACATCAAAGGAGCGCCATTGCACGAACCAGATGTTAACAATCATATTACCAGATTTGGTAATCAAGTATAACTGAAGAAGATGCAACCGCCCATAACCCAGAATTGGGGACAGATGAAAGTGCCCCTGAAAATCCAGGTTACAGAGTAATTGCCACAGGAAGGAGCTCACAGATACAGTAATTAACCAGATGGAAGAAGCAAAAAGAGTAGCGATTAGAAGTCATCTCACTAGGGGATCCAAAAATCCCTAATAAGCTACCCAAATTCACCCATATTTCATAATTATCATTCATTTTATATCTTGATAATCCTGAGAAGTATAAATACTTCATTTTTTTGCTTTGATAAAAAACTCTTTGTTGAATATTTGGGCTGTAGATGGATAGCTAGTCCTTCTTTGTCCGTGGGGCAGAGTTTCAGGCGTCTGTTGTATGAGGACAACAGATAGGATGGTGATTTAGAATTTAATTTAAAGCTTATTGTTGGCACTTCAATAGTATACGTTGTCATTTTACTTGGATGATGGCACGCCACCCTGATCTTACTGATCCCAAGTGAAAATCAACTAATATATAAAATAAACATACTAAACAAATAAAGTTTATAAATCAAAA